>PVHY01020405.1:0-25606 GCA_004024945.1 Uropsilus gracilis | reverse complement strand
CAGCCTGGCTGCTGCCTGCGGACTGTAGTGTTTCTTCCATCTCCAAGGTCCCTTGAGCTTTGTCCCCACAAATTCCCTGAGCCTAGACTGCAGGCTCTTCCTAGGGCAGGTGAGTGTATTGGAGTCTGGGGGTGTTAACTCTGGGTGAGGGATTAATTTGGAATGTGGGACAACTTGTGTTTGCTGCAGGAGACATCAGACTCTCCTGGAGGAAGAGTTCCGATGCTGGAGGAGAGGCATGGTGAGCAGAGAGAGGTTGTGAAGGGGGTTGAGAGACTTTAACAGGAGCCAGAAGATGACAAGGCTAGCATTGGGGGGCATGGCCTAATTAGTTGTCTGCTGCATGTAGAATGTGACATGGAGAGAGGAAGAAACGGGGCAGAGAACAGAATCTGCTTTGTTGGTGCAACACTGTCTGGGGCCTGCAGTTCAGCAACCTCTAACCCTGCTGGTTTGAGAGGTGGGGCCATGCCTGAGACACAGACCCCCACCCAAAGGCTTTCTCCCTCTCTGGAAGTATGACTGGATATCTCTCTGCCACATGGTACTGTATATAAAGTGGAGGGACCAGTGGAATACAGTTGAGTCCAGAAATTAATTCCAGCATTCATGGGCATCTGATTTTAACAAGAGCGCTCACAAAGGAGAAAGCAAGAGTTGTCAACAAATGGTTTAGGAAATCTGCACAACTGCATGCAAATGAAGGAATCTCTTATATACAAACATACATTCAAAATAGATTAAGCAGTGCTGCACCCCACAAAACAGCTTCTGTTCTCTGCCCTGTTTCTTCTTCTCTCCCTGTCATACTGTTTGTGCAGCAGATGACTAAGTAGGCTGTGCCCCCCAATGCTAAACCTCCTCATCTTCTTCCTGCCCCTGCTCAGGTCTCTCAAACCATGATACCCCTTCACGCTCTCCCTCTGCTTACCACACATCTCCTCCAGCATCGGAACCGTTTCTCCAGAGCTAACCCTGATGTCTCCTGCAGCAAATGCAAATTACTGTAGAGAGGTCTGGACTACTGTGTTCCTGGCAGCCCTAGGAGTAACTGCCACTTTACATAGCAACCTAAGTACCTGCGTAGAGATGAGTAGATCATGAACTTGTGATGCACAAGTGTGCATAGTCACCCACACACACCATGGAACATGATTATAAGACAAATTCTTGACTATAGAATGAATTCTTATCTTTTGTGAGAATATGCTTGGAACTAGAGGGGGTTATAAGCACCGAAGTCAGAGGGAAAGTGATCATTACTGATGAACTCATGTGACGATAATGAAGCTAAACATAGTAACAGACAAAAGCATAATAAATCAAACAAAGAAATATGACAGTAGAATTGAGACTGCTGTAGGCTGAGTGAATGTTGGGGAGAAGGATGGGAAGTGGACAGAGTGGACAATCGTGGAGGACTGTGGGTGCTTCGTAGGTGGGTGTGGTTGATGACATACATTTGAAGAGCATGAACACATAATCCTCAACCAAATACCCTGTGGAAAACCAATCTCACGCAAAGTAATAAAAAATGCAAAATCAAATCAAATGTTGACAAAATAAGAGAAATATGCTTTAGTTGTGGATTTCTATCTTCCTCAACAGCAGATATCTAAGCCCTACTCCCAGGTTCAGTGTTTTTGTGTAGCACAGATCCTAACAATTCCTGGGGAAGGACATTCCATCCAAGTCCCTCTCCCATGAGGCCTGACCCCCAACTTTAGGACGTGAGGACAAGGCTCTTCCCCTCACTCTGCTGGTCCCCTTCCTGCAGGGCAGCAGGTTCCCAGGATTTCCGTTTAACGGTGGAAGAAACTGACTCGAAATTGCTTTCTTCCTTTGTTTCCAGTCCGTGCACTTCTGTGTGTGACAAGTCTGTCACACACAGATGAAACACTGAAACACACAGCCACTGAAATACACAGGTGGGGTTGACACTATGTGTATAGGCAGTAGAAGCTGGTGCCTGGGAGCCAACCAGCAATGTCAGCAACCTAACCGGTTCACCAGGGCAGCCCTGGGAAGGGACCCCTGAGGTTGTGGTGGAAATAGCACAAACTCACCTACTGTGTGGGCTCCTCAGAGCACTAAGTGGACCTTTCAAGTGGACCTTTGTTGCCCCGGATCAGATTTTCAATCTCTACTCTCCATGCTGCCTCTGAGACCCAGCTGTGTCCTACTGAAATCGGATCAAAATGGGACAGAAGCCTCCAATCAACAAGCCACATTTAAAATGTGGCTTCTGCCACCCAGGCTCCCTTGGGTTTGTACCACCTGTGCTTAGCAGTTGCCAGTCAAAATACAATTAACAAAGGGTTTTATTATGTAACACTTGGTGTCTGGCCTGACACAGCTAACGGCATCAGTTTTAACAAGGGAAATTAACAGAGAAAATGAAAAATCCTTAAAGCCACCTTTTTTACCTTACTCCAGTTACCATTTTTAGTTCCAAAGTTCCTAAAGAAACATGTTCATGATGGTGCCCCTTTACCTCTCCAAACCTGAGGCAGGCACTGTGCAAAGTCCAGTCCTCCTGCATCTTCTCTTTATTTCTTCTCTCTCCAGTGTTCTGAACTGCTCTGCTTCTACAAGGCTCTTTAAACTTATTCAACAAATGCTGATGCACAAAGCAGCTTTCCAAATACCTGGCTATCCCCAGGTACCAGCTCACTATGTCACCTTGCTGTTCTGCCACACTCTCCACACCGGTCACTCTTCTACTGGCTCACCGTTCTCATTTCTGTCCTCTCCCCAAAAGTCTCCCCTCCAGCCTCTCTTCCTTCCTGTCTTCTTTTATTTTTTCTCTCCAAAAACCCAAAAGTCCTGGTTTTCCTCTACATCCCTCTTGGTGTTATTTTCTCTTCCCCACATGGTATATACAACAAAGTAAAAGGACCCTTGTCTTGTTTAGGCCTCTGTGTTTTTCAGACACAGCTAACGGCATCAGTTTAATACGGGCCATATTGGGGTCCCAGCTTCACAACTGCCTTCCCAGCCTGGGGTCACAACCCTTCCTCAGCAGATCTCTCACCTCTATCCAGGCCAGACACCAAGTGTTACATTGTTCCTGGATCCTAGGAAGAGAAAATGCTGTCTGCTCCTTGTCTAGCAGGTTCTGGGTGCAGACCCCTCCCATGTTACTCCAGCACTTGTCACCTTCTGACCCTGGGCTAAGGCTTGTTGGGAGGATGCCAGCACCCAGGGGTGAGCAGCTCTCTGCACTGTAAGCAGCCCCCTCCTGGACAACACACATGAACTCTGCTTAGATTACCAATATGGCTATTTCAAAAAAAGAACAAATTCTCTCCAGCCCCTGGACTACCCAGGCTGCTTATTGCAGAAGCCTGGTCTTGGAGCTGTGCACTATAAAGGGATGTCAGGAGGAGCATCAGCAAGGCTGATTGTCCTGACATGGTGGATTCAGCCTCCCTGACCACACTGTACTTTACAGTAATTGTCCAGCCTCCAAGTGGGGCTGTTCCCCAATGGATCCCACAGCAGGACACAGTGACCCTACTCTACAAAGTCTGTGGTCCCAGTGTGTCCCCACTGCAGGGGTCCACAGGCTGCTCAGCTGACCCTTGAACCCTAGAATGCTTGGACTCGGCCTCCATCACAATTCCTGCCAGATCAGGCCCCATGACCCTCCTCAGCTCTCTTACCCAAAGGACAATTCCTCCTAATTCCCTGGCCAGCCAGAAGACAGGGAAGATATCAGATACTATGAAGCATGCATCAGACTCAGTGGGGGACTGAGCAGGACAAGATCTGAGGTTCGTGTTCCAAATGCCCAGCTAGTCCAGGGGAAGCACTATCCAGGAAAGAGTCTTACGGTATTGATCAAAGAGTCCCTTTCATTTCATTATGACTGATAGTCATCCTGGAACAGGCTACCCAGAGTGACTTTTGAGGAAATATGGTCCTGGAATAGGTGTGTTATGGCACCAACTGGGGACCAAAATCCTCTCTTTTGATCCTCCTTGGCATCCCCTGCATTCTGCCAGCTCCCTCTGCCCAGGTGGGTGGAGATAGCCGTGTGGAGAATGGAACTATCCCAGTGAAGGTTTGAGTGTGCATCAGGTGGCTGACAGTATTAGGAACAAGAACACCACTCACCTGCTTCTGGAACGTGAAAGAGACACACAGGAAAAGGGCGGTGTAGGACCATGTTCCTGATCCATGCAGGCAGGAGGGGTCCTGCTCAGCAGGAGTGGTCAGAGCAAGGACTTTGGGTGTCTCCTGTGCATCCACCCTGTGGGTCTATGGCCAGCAGGCTGCAGAGCCCAGCCTCCAACTCCTCAGTATCAGAAGGGGCACCTTCCTTCAAGGGCCATCTGGCTTCTGTCTGGCTGCTCTGTCTTTCCAACCCTTGCTATGCCCAACCTCTCCATCAGGCCTGTGTCCCCGCAACCCAGCTCTCACTGCCTGGTCTGGGATTCCTGCTCCCCAGGTCACTCTGTGTCCTGCTTGGCTCTGTCTTATCAGGGCACTGGTGCCCCAGGAAGGCATCACTTATCTCAACATCATGCCTGCACAGCAACCCATACATGCTGGCAGCTACTTTATTTCTGCCTGTGGTCCAGCATGGGCAGCACCTCTGGCATTAGGATGGATGCTGGGATGAAAATAGAGAAGTCCAGGGATGTGCAGGCCCCATGTTGTTTCGTAAAGCATAACCTCCCAGAGGTGGGGAGTCCTTACCATTCTGTTTTTGGGCAGCTGAGACCCAGCTGGGCCCCTCGTTCTCCCCTGTACAGCAGAGAATCTCGCAGTCTTCTATCCTCCTGGGAGCCTGGTACCATGTGGCAGCCCTGCTCATAGATTCTGGCCTCGGCTCCCCATAGCCATGTGCAGGCAAGCATCAGGCAGCCCTCCCATCTAGATGGTTTCTCTGCCTTGGCAGGGAGTATTGAAACTCTACCTCACTTTGCTCCTGTGAGACTGTGTGTTATGGAGCAGCAGGGCCCTGGACCAGCATGTGGGGGTCCCAGGGAAATTGGTTGGGTGTCAGGGTAGAGGGCATTGGCACTCTGGCCCAGTTGCAGACCCAGATCAGCAAGAGCAGGATGACCCCTGTTCGAATCATCACAGTGTAGAGGAGCGGGCTGATGTGTGGGGTCATCTCTGTGGCAGTAGTGGGTTCTTCAGTCTCCTGATTTGTGACAACTGTGGTCTTCTTTGTGGCTGTAGTGTGCAGTATGGTCACTTCTGTGATGGGAGTTGTGGTCACATTTATGGTGGCCTCTGTAGGCTCTTCAATGGGGTCCTGCAGAAAGCACACATTCAGGGCCTAGGATGCGCTGGAGCCTCCTTCTTGGTGCCCACTACCTGGTATCCCAGCCCAGCCTACATCTGCCCTCCTCCTTTCTCCCCAGTTGTGAGCTAGGGCAACCAGTCCAGGACAGGAGGTTACAGGTGGTTGCCTGACAGCTGCTGAGGATTAGGGCACATAGCACATCCTTGGCCTAGCTCAGAGGCACTGTCCCAGGTTCTGTCTAGAAAACCACAGTCCTACTGGAGTGACCAGCCTGTTTGGAGTCCTGGCTACAGTGCAGGGCACAAGATTGCACAGGTACACAGGTGCATGAAGGAAGGACTCCTGGTGACCCTAGAGTGTAGGGTTGCAGTATTGCTCAAAAGAGCCAGTTCTGTCCCCCATGGGAGGGCTTCCTCTCATCTAAGTGCAGCATACTTGGTCAGTGCTATGTAATCTTGTGCCCACCAGTCTGCATATCTTTATCTGGTTAGAAGGGCACATATGAGGCTCCACATGCAGGACCTGTAGCTGTGGGACTTTCTGCTCCTGAGCCTCTACTCTCTTTCCAGCTGTGAACTATGGACATAGGTCAAGGCTAACTCCACACAAGGGTCCATCCATGAACCATGTTCTTGGGTAACAGAAGGTTAGTTATTATTGAACATCTGAGTTATGTGCTGATAATGAACTCTAAGAGCCGTGAACATTTAGGAAAAAGTGTTATCATGTGAGTAATAGGTGTTTGGGATCGTGAGAACATTCCAAGAAATGGGATTTGCTTTCCAGTGGGCCTCACAGTCCAGAAAAGGGAGCATGAGTTGGGGCAGCCACAGACATTCTCACCCCTATTAATGTGTGAAGTCTGGAAGGGATTTTCCATCAGTATCTTATTGCAACCTAAAATCCTTTTCCTTTTTGCTACTGTATATGTTCTAAATTGTTTCCACAACAAGAGAGTCTAATGAAAGGTAGCCATATCATCCTCCTCAAGGCATCCCATACCTTGTGAGCAGTCTGACTCACTCCCTACCCCCCCAGACAAGTTTAGAATTGAGTCTTTTCACTCAAAGGAAAGAGCCTTGAGGCAATCAAAGGGGAAGGAAGTTTTAAGGAGTCCCTCTACCCATCCCACGCCCCCCCCCCCAGCGTGCACACACACACACACACACACACAAACAAGGTAAGGCCAGAACACTCCTGTAGAACTGGGTATGATGACACTTGCCTGGTTTTCTCCAGTTGCTCTCCAGGCTTTGCTGATGCTCCCAGTACACAGAGAGCTCAGTAGTAGATCTGAGGGATGACTGTCTACAGGAATGAACTTGGTGTAGGGAATTTATTTTTTGAGGAATTGGGTATGGAGTATAATTACTGTGGTGTGTTGGTCCTAAACATATGCACAATATTCTATTCTTATTAATTGACTATAAGTAAGCTAAATAGTAGACCACATTGTATATCTATAAAGACAAAAAGTAGGAGTGAAGATGGTCCTGGTGTCGTATCCTGAAGTTCTCACTGTATGGACAGCCAACCCCTGGGGGGGGGGTCCTTGGAGTACAAGGTATTTTTGGACCATATCTAAGTCCCCTGGTGCCAGGTGCCCACATGGTGTGGCTGTAATTCTACTCTGAGGGGGTGGCCTGGCGGTGAGCTCTCTAGGACAGGTGTAGTCAAGCCATATATATGCCTTCAATGTCTGTGTACACACCTCAGAGTCCTCTGTCAAGCTGGTATAAAGAAGAGGTCTCCTTAGTCCCTGGGCCCTGAGGAAGGGTGGGCTGGAGCAGGACCCTGAGCCAGCCAAGTAGCAGAGGTATCTGCCTAAACTCAGAGGGCTCCTGGGGCTGAAGAGCTGAAACCACTGGTTCAACCCTGCGTGTGTTCTGGGGCTCTCAGCCCACTGTTACTTTGGACTGACATGTTTTATTCCATTTGGAGTCTAGGTGTATGCCTTGAGCTTTCTGAGCACATGACTGTCACACTGGGTGGCAGCTCTTGACATGAGGACATTTGTCTTGGTTAGAGCAGGATGCTGGGGCCCAGCGGGCAGGTGGGTGAGTCACCTTGTCTGAAACTCCATGGGGGAGGAATGAGGGCTGGTCTCCCCTCATGTCTCAGTCTTTACATGCTGCTCAGAGATGACTGCCTGTGTGTCTCCTGGGACATAACCAGAGGAGTGAGGCTGTCAGGCTGCCTGCGTGCATGGGGACTCTGCAAGGTTGAAGGACAGGAGGTGCCAACCTCCTACAGCAGGCACTACAGGTTACAGGTCAGATGAAGTCAGGTGAGCCAGAGGAGTCTCTCCCATCCTGGGTGCCATGTAGCCACTCCCCTTCCCGCCTGGGCTCAACAAGGGCAGTGGATCCATGGTCCCTAATGGAAGTCCTAGTGCACTCCCACTCCTTCAGTCCACCTATTTCTAGATCCTCAGGTGGTCACTGTCCAATATACTGGCCATCCCCCAATCAATGAGTCTAAGGCAAGTATTGATTTTCTACCTCTGCAGACAACAGCCAGCTAGCAGATTTGGATCCCTGGCTCCATGAGCAGCCAAGGGCAGCAGACCTCAGATGGTGCATCTCTGTTAGACTCCCAGGCTGAGGGCAAGGCAGCCTCTCTGTGAATTGTTGAGAGCTGATCCCAAGGGCAGGCCGAGCTGACCTGTGGTGCTCAGCTCTCAGATACCTGGGTTTGGAGTCAATACATTCAGAGTCCCAGGTCCTGACTGAGACTTCCTAGCACAGAGAATTCCTAGCACAGAGGCAGCACCCTTCCCTGCTAAATACAGACCTGTTGAGACCTTCTCTGGACAGAGCAGGCCTCCTTGTCTGGTGAAACTCTCGGGAGAAGCTGTCCCCACTTACCCTACTGGGGATATAGTAGTGGTGTTGGCAGGATGCAGTGGGACAGATTGTGTTCCCATAAGATGCTGGAAATTGAACTTTGTGCAGCCCTTGGTGACAGAAGACCAGGCTCTGGGTGCTGGACTCATCCAGTCACAGACCCAATAGCCAGGATGCCCTGTCCTGGCAGGAGCAGTGTGGGTACATATCCTGCAGTGAAGTAGGACCTGCAAAATAACTGCCTCTCCTGCAAATGGGGAACAGTTCCCATTTCTTCTGACCATGAAGACATAGGACATGTGTCCAGCTTAGCACATAAGGACTCTTAACAGTCTTAGGTTAAAATATTTATGGTATTTATGGGGAGGGTAGTGAGAAAGGGACCCCATAACAAGTACGAGAACTAGGCAACATATTGGAGGTAAATCTGGAGCAAGTGATCTGGGGAGGCCGGGCACATACGGGTTGGGGAGGTCTGGTGCATATGTATTGGGAAGGCCTGGCACACATATACTGTGGAGGACGGGTACATGGGGAAGAACATCGTAGGAACCGAGGCCAGCAGCTGTTGAGGGGACAGCACCCTGGATTGGGTTGTCTGCAGAAACTGGAGCAGTTATATATCCTCCCACATCGCCCCCGGACTGGATTGAAGGTGGAACATCTGTCCTGCAAGCAGAGAAGAGAGAGGAGGTAGTTGAGAATTCATTGCAATTGAGTTCAGAAACCTATAATTTCGTTGCTTCCAAAGACCCAGAGGGTGGACATTTGTTGATACCCTTCCTCTCCTTTGTGTTCTGTCCAGTCCGGGCTCCTCCTTAAGACAGTCTTCGGGTAAGGGCACAGCCCACATCCCCCAAGTACTCTAGAGTGTGACCCTGAACTTTTGCTTGTCTGTTGTCCTTACCTGCTTCCCCTGGCCTGGGAGGGTGGAGGCAAGGCAAGTTCTGACTACATGAAGGTGCTGGAGTGCCTCAGGCTTCCAAGGTTTGTGCTGAAGTGATGTGTCTTCCTCACAGGCCAGAGGGTCTCAGCTCATAGGGTGGAGCCAGCTAACCCAAGACTGGTGGTAAGTGGGGACGGACAATAGACTGGAGGCAAAGACTTCCCAGCTGAGGTCATCTCACCTGTCTCTTGGATTCAGAAGTGCTGGGTAATGATCTATTATGTGTCCTCTCATCCTTGAGACAAAGATCAAGGAAGATTCATCTTGCATGTTGAGAATCAGCTAGGGAGGCTCCCGAGGAGCATGTCTCCTTGTCTTAGATATTGTTGATGATGCCTGAACCCCACAGTCCTAGAGGGCAGCTGGCCAAGGAACAAAAGCAAAGGGCCCTGCCTTTGTGGCATCCCTGCCCCCAATTTACCTTGCAATTGGGCGTTTCGATGACAAGTGGCCTCTGGTTGCTAAGTTGGACTATACTGCAGATTGAATCCAGTTTGTTCTGAAAAGCAGACATATATAAGCATCTCTGAGCCTGACTGCTTCCTGTGGAGGGCAGTGTTCCCTCCAGCGCCCCATGTCCCCTGAGCTCTGTTCCCCCAAAATCCCAGGGCCAGGATCTTGTCCTCTACTTGGGACAAGTGCTCTGGAGCCTTTGTGGTTTGGGGAATTTGGAGTGGTCAGTGTGGGTCAGGGGTTGTTTTCTAAAGTAGAAACCAGGAGTTACTTCTAGTGGAAAAGCATGAAGGTTGGAGGATGTGTTGGCTGGAGAGATGCTTGAGAGGCCAGTGGGGTGTCTAGACAGGATCTAGAATAAAGGCAGGAGACCCTGCACTTATGAGGCACATGAGGCTAGAGGACACATGCCCAGTCCTCTGTAGGTTCCCTTTAATGCTATGGAGAGTGGAGGATGCACAAGAAAGACCGGAAATTACCCAGGGATCCCTGAGGGCATCTGAGAAGTGCTTGGACCTTGACTCCAGGTCTTGTATGATGTTTGTAGAGGTAGGACTATGTCCTGGGAACAGGAATGAGCCCTTGGTTAGGGCATCCTGCCCCACTGAATGTGTTTAAGTGCCTCTATGCTTACAGGGTCAGAGGAGAGGCAAGGTCAGCCTCCAGCTGCCATGGGATGCCCTGGGGTGGGAGTCATGGATCCAACAAGACAGAGGCAGGCCCAGGAGGAGAGGACAGAGCCAGGCAGAGATGATGGGTTTCGTTCTTTCTCAACACCAGCCAGTTAGGCCTTCCCAATTTTTGGTGGGGTACCCAGCACTGAGGTAGATGCTCCCTCATCAGGAAGAGCCCCAGAATCTCCTCAAGAAGTACATTTCCTTTTTTGTCCACCCCCAGTAACCACTGTCTACCAGCACTGACCAGGATGACAGGGCTCCTGGCTCTTTCCTCACTTTGCTGAGCTGGCTCCTCTAGAGCATCAGCTCCCCCGCTTTGCAGTTTAAGGGTGAAAAGGACCTGGCTTAGAACTTCCTTTTTTTATTTTCTAGCTTTATTTGGTAGCATGTCAGTTTGTTAACTCCTTGCCTGGTGCCCTGTGAAATGCAGGACCTCGCTGGGACTGATGAGAACCTCTGTGAGAACCATGACCGGCTGCCATGGGGGAGCCACCAACTTCTATCAGCCTGGGCCCATTAAGGGAAAACTGGGCACGGTTCAAGTGAACGAAGGTTAGTGCCCTGAACCCTCATCTCCATCTGAGCCCTGCCTAATGGGTTAAGCTGCCTGTATCTCTCCTCTAGCACCCCAACCTGAGGGTCACAGCTCCCTCCCAGCAGGGGTCTCTCCTCACCTCTAATCGTCTTATATTTCCATCTGGGGTCCCAGAAGGAGGAAAAACCAATGTGGGGCTTGGCTGTACACACTGGTCCTAGAAAGAGAAAGCGCTGTCTGGTTCCCAGGCTGGCAGGTCCCTAGTGCAGACCCGTCCCATGTTACTCCAGCACCTGCCACCTTCTGGCCCTGGGCTAAGGCTTGGGAGGATGCCAGCACTCGGTGGTGAGCCACTCCCTGCACTGTAAGCAGCATCCTCCAGGGCAACACACATGAACTGTACTTAGTTTGAGAATATGGCTCTTTCACTAAAGGACAATTTCTCTCTAGTGCTGGGCTTTCTAGCGCTCCCTATTAAGAGAAGCTTAGTCTTGGGGTCCCGTATTGTATTGTGAGCAGGATCATGGGAGGAGCATCAGCAGAGGCTGACTATCCTGACATGGCTGATCCAGCCTCCCTGACCACAGTGCAATGCAACATGGCCTGCCCGAGTGGGGCCGTTTCTCAGGGGGTCCTCATTGGGATACAGTGGCCCTGCTCTATAATATCTGTGTTCCTGGTGGGATATCACCCATGTGTCCAAGGCTGCTGGTCCCTGTGTTACATACAGGGTGGGCCTCCCTCTCATCTCCTGACAGGTCAGACCCCCTCACTCTCCTCATCCTACTTGTCTCCAAAGATGAACACAGTCCCCAAGCTGCCAGGAGATAGGAGGAGCCCAAAGAAACCAACAGTCTTCAGAGCCTGCAGATTGGTGACCAGTACTAGAAACCTGAGGTTCCTTCTCGGAATGCTCACTTAACCCAGAGAAGGACCCGCTAATAATTAGGCTTGGGGAACTGACAAAAACAAAAACAATAAATCCACAAGCCCTGTTCATTCCCTGTGGTCAAGGGAGGTCCTGAAACAGGCTACTGCAATTTGGTAATGTGACAGAGGCTCTGGAGCCATCTATTGGGAGCATGAATGGGTGTTGTCTGGATGACATTTAGTGAGCCCAAGAGCCTCACAGACGTCCCTCCCTGCCCCCTCTGTTCCCTGTTCCAGTCTGTCCCTGTTCCCTCTGAACTGGTCAGTGGAGATTTCCGTGCGGGGAGTGGAAATATCCCAGGGGCATGAGGCCTCTTTGTGAAGGTCTGAGTGGGCTTCAGATGTCTGAAAGTGTCAGGAACAAGAACAGCACTCACCAGCTTCTGTAAAGTGAAAGAGACAAAGACAGGATGAAGGGGTTGTGCAGGGCTCTGTGCCAGGTCCATGCAGGCAGGAGGGACCCTGCTCAGCAAGAGGTTCTGTGGGGTTCTGTGGCCAGCAGGCTGCACAGCCCAGCCCCCAGCACCTCAGTATCAGAGGGGGCTTGTTACTTCAGGGACCAGCTGGCTCTTGTTCTAGTTGCTCTGTCTTTCCACCCCTGCTCTGCCCTCACTCTCCATGGCTTTTGTCCCTGCAACCCAGCTCCCGCTGCCTGGGCCTCTCTGTTCCTCAGGTCACTCCTTCCTCTGCTTTGCTGTGCTTTTTATCAGGGCATGGTGCCCTGGGAAGGCAGTATGTGTCTCAACAACGTGCCTGTTCAGGTCCACCATCTGCCCAGACCCAAAATGCAGCTGCCGTGATCAGACTGCCAGTTGGTTGGTTACTGTTCCTGGCCTAGCATGGCAGTAACTCTGGCATTAGGAAGGGTACCAGGATAAGGAGGTCAGCAGCCCTCCTGGACATGTGCACACACTGAGGTGGTTCCTAAAGCACAGTCTCCCAGTGGTAGGGAGTCATTGCTATTATTCATTGGGATGTCCAACTGTGACCCCCTGGCACCCTCCTTCCCTTAACAGCACAGATCCTGTCTGCTGTCTCTGAAGCCTGGGTGATGTGTAGTAGCCTTCCTCAGGAGTTTGGGGCCCATCTCCCCATAGCCATGTGCTGGGCAGCATGAGGAAGGCTATGCCACCCCCAGGTTGTCTCTCTTCCTGGGAATGGAGGCTGGAGTATGCCCTCCCTTTGCTCCTGGGAGACCCTGTGCTGACACAGCAACGGGGCCTTGGAGCAGCATGTAGTGGTCCAGGGGAATTGGCTGTCTCAGGGTGTGTTAGAGACTGGGCACTTACCCTTCTACAAATAAGATTGTAGACACCGCAGGAGATCAGTAGTAATGCCAGAAATACTACTGCTAAAATCAAATAAAGGTTGGTTTCAGGAAACTTTATCGATCCCTGAAATGTGGGAACATTCTGTTTCTCTTCACGTGCTCCTGCACCCGTTCCTGCACCCGCTCCTGTACCCGCTCCTGCACCCGCTCCTGCACCCGCTCCTGCACTCGCACCCGGAAGTGGCAGGCTTGGTTTCCCATTATTCTGCAGAGAAACACCAGGGGTGTCCTGTGGGGCTCCAATGGCTCCAGGAACCAGCACCCACCCCAGACTCCCTGGCAGCCTTTTCCCATTCTCTTCAGGCTGCCCACCAGGAAGGAACACCACACACTTGGTTGGTGGTCAGAGAGCCACTGTGGAGGTCAGAGCTCCTCCTTAACCCACTGGCCCTATTTTGAGACTCTAAGTCCTCAGAGTCCTGTCCAGGAAACCAGAATCCTTGTGGAGGGAGTGTGCCCTACAAAGCTCTGACTGACAGTGCAGGGGCACAGGACTGTATGGTGCACAATGGGTAAGGAAGGATAGTGGGGGCACCCTGAAAGTTGAGGGTGCAAGAGCAGAGCTGGAGACCTAGGTCCATTGGGCTTTGAAGGGTTGCTCACTTACAGGCTCTGCTTTCTTGGGCAGAGCTCCTCACTCTCTCTGTTCCTCAGTTTCCACATGTGGTCAGAGATGAGAGATCCTTGTGAGGGTTTATCACAGTCCTTACACAGACTGTGTTTGTGTGGGGCTGGAGGCATGGGGTATTCTCAGGCTGTCATTTGGAATCAAGGTCATGTGTCTTTGGCAGGGACACCTGCTGTTTTTGCTTCTGGGGGACAGGAGCTGGGGAGGGTAAGAAGACTAGAGCCCAACCCACAGGATGGTAGAGTGATTGGCAAGATCTGGATGCTGACCGGCTTTGGTATTGGAATGGGCAGCTCTGCGCCTCTCTTGAGTGCCTTTCTGATGTTCCTGTTGACAGACGCAGTGTCCATTGGTGAGATTCTGGACAGGCTGATGGGCATCCTCTGGTTGATCTAGGGAATGTCCAGACATAACACACATAGACAAGAGAAGATGACACCATAATGGAGACCCTCCCTAGTGTTTTTAAGAAACAGGACTGTCGTAATCAGATTCCATGTCCCTGCTCCCCATCACATGTCTCCTCCAGCCTAATGTTGGCTTATAGAAGCACTTCCAGAAATTTCCTAACTCTGATGAAGGGTTATGCACCTCCGTTGGCTTGGAGATGCCACCGAGTCCCTGTCTGCACATGGTACTTGCTATGTCTGTTCTGGGCAGCAGACTCTTGCTTCCCAAGCCTTCGACACTCTAGGGCTCTGCAGGTCTCTGAGCAGCTCAAAGGGAGTTGACCTACTTACCTTGCTGCTCATGCAGTCCTTGCTGGTGATGCCAAGATCACTGCTGATGAAGCTGATGCCATCGTTGAGGCTAATTTCCAGAGTGATCTTTCTAAAGCACGGAAGGACAGGTGGTGACCACAGGTCCAAAGAGGCACAGTTCTTGATGTTTGCTTCACCATAGCCCACACATCTCCCGTTGAATGACTTTGAACATCAATAACCCCTTTTGGGGTTATTGGAGAGCAGGTAGCCTCGGGAGGAGAGGTCAACCCAAGTACATGGCAAGGTCAACCTTGGTGATGAGCATGACCAGTGAGGGACTCAGCTTGAGGTCAGATGTGTTTGTGGTCATTTGTTTAGTGATCAGGGGGGCTGTGTGGTGACTCTTCTGTAGCTCCATGGTATGGGCTCTGCTCTGAAAAGCTGCTGGGTGTGCCACCTCTTACTTGTAGTTCATTGCCCCCATCCTATCATTGGCAGGGGCTGCAGCACAGGAGGTCCCTTAGCACTTCAGGTGAGCATTAAGACTGGTAGGTGAGGAGGACACCTTGATTTCTCCCAGAGTAAGCCACCTACTCACTGTCCAGTAGAGGTGACCCTCCACATACTGTACCCTCTTGGGGCTAAACATGCCTATTTGTCCCAGAAAGGTACTTACTGGTCAGCTTTGTCTATCTTCACTCCTGGGCACTTTAGACTGTTATATTCTACTGAGGTGGCTTTTTGATCTGAAAGCAAATTTTTTTATTTAATATTTTTCCTTGATTGCACATATACACACACACACACACCTATATGTATGTATATATATATATATATATATATATATATATATATATATATATATATCTCACATTACTGTCTAACTCGAGGCTCTCCCACCACCCCATCACCCTCAAACCATCTCTATCTCTTATGCTCTCAGCCTCCCCCCATTACCCCCTCTCTCCGCTCTATGCCTGAGTTCCATTGGCAATTTTTCATTTTTCTTGTCCATTTGTTTATTTGTATTCCCTGTAGCCCTCACAAATGAGACCATCCTGTATTTCTCTTTTTCTTTCTGGCTTGTTTCTACTAACATGATTCCTTCTAACTCTAACCATGTTGCTGCAAATGACATGTTTGTCTTCTTTAGTTGATGAGTAATATTCTATTGTGTAGATATACCATATCTTTGTCAGTCGTTCTTCAGTTTTGGGCATTTGGGTTATTTCCATATCCTGGACTGCTGTGCGCCATTTGCATTCCAAAAGAGTCTTGCCAGAGGAGATAAAGGAAAACCTCTCTCGTTAATGGCCCCTGGGAAAACCTAGGAGAGCTATCTGGAATGACCTTTTGATGTAAGCAAATGGCATGCCTGGTTTTTCCTTATCAATGTAAAGATCTTCCCAGGATTAGAGACCACCTTCTGCATTCTCAGATTTACACCTTGTTTAGAAAAGCTAATTGTTTCTCAGGATGGTTAATCTTTCATGGAATTCACCAGACCTTCACCAGGCCCTGCCAGGCCTTTGACCTGTGCCTATAAATACCTCTCCCTTTTGTTAATAAAGTTGTCTTATGGTTCATACTTCCATTTGACCCCCGGCTGTGGCTGGGCCATCTCTCCTCGTCGTTTCATTTCTCGTACTTGCATCTGGCCGCCAACACTGGACACTGTGAATAGTGCTGTGATAAGCATCCGGTTACATGTGTCTTTTTTAATTTGTGCTTTTGTGTCATTTGGGTAGATTCCCAGTAGTGGAATTGCTGGGTCAAATGGCAGTTCCAATTTCAGTTGTTTGAGGGTTCTCCACACAGTCTTTCGTAGTGACTGGACCAGTTTGTACTCCCACCAGCAGTGTAAGAGTTTTCCTTTTTCTCCACATTCATGCCAACATGTGTTGCTCATTGTTTGATGTGGGCCATTCTTACTGGTGTAAGATGGTATCTGAGTGTGGTTTTAATTTGCATTTTCCTGATTATTAGTTATGTTGGCACAAAAGCTTTTTAGTTTGAGGTAGGCCCATCTGTTTATGTTTTCCTTCATGTTGTTTTTCCCATGCTGAAAGGGATTTCTGAAGTGTAGTTCTTGAAAAGTTTTGCCCATTTTTCCTCTTTGTATTTTATAGTTTCAGGTTTTACATCTAAGACTTTTATGTATTTTGAGTTGGATTTTGTAGAAGGTGTGAGGGAGTTGTCCAGTTTCATTTTTTTGCATGTCTTGATTCAGTTTTCCCAGCTCCCCTTATTGAAGAGGCTATCTTTGTTCCAGTGTATGTTTTTTTTCCCTTTGTTGAAAATTGGTAGACCATATATGTGGCTTTGTTTCTGGATACTCAATTCTGATCCATTGGTCTGTTTTTGTTCCAGTAACATGTTGTTTTGATTATTATGGCTTTGTAGTCTAGTTTGAAACCTGGGATTGTAATACTTCACTTCTCTTGTCTGTTAGTCAAGAGTGTTTTGGTTACTTGGGGTCTTTAGTTGTTTCATATGAACTTCAGTAATTTTTGTTCTAGCTCCTTAAAAAATGTCACAAATTGAATCCAACAATACATAAAAATGATTATTCACCATAAACAAGTGGGATTCATCCCAGGGGCACAAGGATGGTTCAATATCCGAAAGTGAATCAGCATAAACCATCAAATCAACAAGGAGAAAACCAAAAACCATATGATCATATCAATAGATGCAGAAAAAGCATTTGGCAAAGTACAGTATCCATTCATGATGGAAGTCCTAGAAAAAATTGGAATAAAAGGACCATATCTCAACACAATAAAAGCTATATATGACAAAACCACAGCAAATATCATCCTCAATGGGGAAAAACAAATCATTTCAGTTAAGATCTGGAACCAAAGGATGCCCACTCTCACCACTCCTTTCAACATAGTACTGGTAGTTCTAGCAGGAGCAATAAGACAAGAGATACAAAAGGAATTCAAGTAGGGAAAGAAGAAATGAAGCTATCATTATATGTGGATGATATGATACTCTTTGTAGAGAATCCCCAAAAAACAACAGAAAAGCTAATTGAAATAATAAATTATTTGGCAAGGTAGCTGGTTACAAAATCAACACATAGAAATCAGTAGCCTTCTTTTATGCAAAAAATCAGTCAGAAAAACTCCACTCCATTTATCATCACATCAAAGAAAATTAAATACTTGGGAATAAACCTAACCAAAGATGTGGAAGATCTATACAGAGAAAACTATAAAACATTTTTAAAAAATATAGAAGAAGACATTGAAAAATGGAAATAAGTTTCCTCCTCATGGATTGGAAAAATCAACATTATCAAAATGGCCATATTACCAAAGTAACCTACAGATTCAATGCAATTCCAATGAAAGCAAATGTAACAGGAGGAAAGTCAGTGGATGTTCTTCCATCTACCTCTCCCTTCTGCCCCCCCTCAACAAGTGTGATGTTGGTATCAAGGAGGCTTATCTTCTCTACTTCTCTGCACCTGTCTGTGCCAGCAGGTACAGTGAACCCAACTGAGTGGGATCCAGCTCTACAGGGCTTCCATGTGTGTTAGTGGAGGGAAGTCAGGAAATAAAACACAATGAATCAATAAAATAAATGCCAGAGAATTAAAATTGGGACAGAGAATGGGTGGCTGAGGCAGGTGCTATGAATAAGGTGATCTATTCTGTCAGGGAAAATGATGTATTTATATGTAATATGTAACCATACTGGATTTGCTTCAAACCAGTGGATTGTGAGGTTCTCAGCAAAGCCAGAATTGACCTACTCTGGTAATTACTGACATTAGATGATGTTGTTTAAAATTCTTTTGTCCATGCTCCTATTTCTTGCTTTTATTGAGCATTTTCATTAGAAATGAGTGCTGAGAATGCTATTTCAGCACGAAATCAGGAGAGGAAGGCCAGGGTGATATCCCAGGATAGAGTGTTCTGAATTGTGATAATTGCATGTGCCAAGGTCCAGAGCTATTAGATGACCTTACTGTGGGAGAAGAAAGTTGAGGTCTTTTTATTGTAAGGACATTGAATCTGTTGTGGTACTGGCCATCTCAGCTTATCTTTTAGACACAGAAGCAACATGAACAGGATATTGGGGATGGAAACAGAGGAGTCACGGGTGACATGTGGGTTTTCAGCTGATTGGTTGGGTGATGGTGGTGCCATTTACATTTATTGAGAGAGGATATTCCTGAGGAGGGGTTGAGGGTTTCCCTTCTTGGCTTTCATTTTCTGTTATTTTATGGGAGTTTGCGAGATGGTCTTCGCAAGACTTTTGTCTGTATTTTGCACCCCTGAATTTTGGTCCAGTGGTGAAGGTCCAGCTGTGTTTGCATACTGACTTTAATGCTATGTGTTTCCTGGACCATATCTGCAGGGTCCTCCCCTCTTTCCACTCTCGATTTAGAATGAAGGGCCTTACTGGTTTGACCACTGTGATGCCAGAGGAAAGTCCTTACCCTGACCTTTTGATTGACTCGGGCTTCTCAAGATCCTAGATGGAAGCACAAGTCTGTACTTGTAGAGAGATGAAGGATGGTATGTTTCTCTTTCTAGGATGAAGGTAAGGCCTCACCCAGGTCTGCATCCTAAGGGCTTTGGCTGGCAGAAGGGTGGGAAGTACTGCAGGAGAGGCCAAGCTCAGGGGTAGGCCAGCTTCCAGGAGACAACTTCCCAGAGAGTGACCAAGCATTTGGGTCATGGCTATCTGTATAGAATAACAAATTTCCACCTGGATGATCTCTTTGGTACTGACTCAGCTGTGCACTAGTTATGAACTTCTGACCAGTGTCATTCCTTCAGTGGGGCTGCTATGAAACCAGCAGTCATGTATGGCTGGAAGGTTGGACTTGCCTATTACCAAAGGGTAGGGATGGAAAAATAATATTTCCAAAGAGGTGCTTTTCTGATTGACTTTTCCTCGCAAGTCCACAGACCTGAGTAAGAAGAACAGGTGATGACTGGTACCTATATTGTGAGGTCCAGCGAAGCATGGTTGACCATAAAGGGGTTTTCAAATGATCTTAACTGGTTAGACGGAATAGTTCTGGTGCCACATTAAGAAAATTGTTTATAAAATATAAAAACAGTACATGATAAGGTGGTTGAGCGAAAATACTGAAGCACTGATTTTAACTTTTCTTATGCTTCTTTGTATGTCTAAAATGTTTCCTTGCAGCTTACCAAAACCACCAGGTCAGTTCTCAGATCAGAAACTTACAGCTTACTTAGTGCAGCTACCATATTGCTCCAATATTGCTCTTATCTGTTCATCTGCCTCCATGCAGTAAACAGCCTTGCTGACCCACTCTGGGCAGCCTCTGGCATGTGCACCTAACACTCTGCAAGGGACCAGGGTGGGGATGGGCTCTCTGCTGGGAGGGTGGCAGTGGGGCTGCTTGGAAACACAAGCTAGTGATGCGCAGAGTAGGCAAGATGTGCAGTCATAGGAAATATCAGAATTTCTTGGGGCATAGACAGATCTACCTCCCACCCTTCTTTGATCTAGGCAAGGCACAAACACAGAAGGGCCAAACAGATAACCTGGTGACTTTACATCATTCTTACACTAGCACATGTTGTGGGCTATACTGTGCAACTGACTCTGCTTCAGGTGCAGGTATATACAAAGGAATGACAATCGATCTCTTGTGAGCATTGGGATAGTGTATGTAAGATCCTGAAAAACATACCTGTGATGGTAAGCAATGACAAGACAGTCTGTATCAAGGACATATAAGTCCTTACATCACCCTTGGGGAAGCATGGACCAAAGAGAATCTAACTCTCTGAGTCCTTCTACCCATTATGCAGGACAGATATATAGTAGTGGCACTTCCTGATCAATTCCTTGCACTCTTAGAAACAAGGGGAGCTGGCCTAAGAGTCCAATGGGGGAGAGGCGCTGTGCTGGGTTTACCAGAGTCCTTTAATATGCAGCCATTGAATATCACTTAATTGGATCAAATAATATGTTCAAGACTCGAACTGGGAGACTGAGGGGATGCAGGAAGTTGTGTTGCACCCAGATGGTCTGTGTGGAAGGTCACCCCCCTCAGCACAAGGGCAGGACATCGACCTATCCTGGCAGTGTGTTTCCTCAGGCCACTCCTCCAACACGGAGGTCCCTGATTCAGGAACATCTCCAGATCAGACACTAACAGCTTAGTTAGGGCAGCTACCATGTTGCTCCAGTTGTACAGTGCAGAAGATAGAGCGAGAAGGGAACTTTCATGTGATCAAGGTGACGCAAGGTGACACATGTAACATGTGCCTGTGCCAGATCCCAGGCCCAGACCTGGCAGTTGGTCTCACCTCTAATCGAAGAGGAGTGTTACTTTGCTAGGGAAGCTACCAGTGCATCTGCCATGACTGTGAGCCTTAGGGCAGCTTCCATTGCCACCTGGTGGACTCATGTGGTTAAGGTTCTTTTCTCTCACGGAAACTGAGAGCTGAGGAAAGGGTAGGGGAAGCAGCTCTGAGGGTCCCCCTCCTCAGCAGGGATACAACTCTGACTCAAGACACCATTGTGGCGCTGGGGATGGTTAATCTCCCACCCATGTCCTTCCTGCCACTCTTCTTGCTGTCTCTGTCCTCAGAGCATCCACAGTGAGTGGGCATGAAGGGTTTGGAAGCATGGCTGGTGAGGGAAGACAGTGTAATGGGGCCATTTATAACTTGTACCTAAAAGGGCTGCTACTTACAATAGGTGGTGGTTTTGCCGATCTTGATTCGACATACAACTTGGTTTTTATCTTCGGCGTTGTTGAAGCCTTTCCCGGAGACTTGCACATCATACTTTCCTGCAAGGGCAACATTGAAAAGTGTGTGTAAAGAGGGGCTGTTGTGGTTGACTCCTGTTCTCATCGTTACAGTGGTCTATCCTTACCATGGTACTCAGGGGGGGCTCCTATGAGGAAACAGCTGTGTATGAACCAGCATCTGTGAACCAGCATCTCTGTGCCCATGATGCTCACCAGGTGTTTCTGAGGGGCCACTCTGAGCAGGCTTCTACCTACACAGCCCATTACAGGCACCTTGCCTGGTCCCCTCCACAAGAACAACAGCACCGAGGGCTCATTGAGGAGTGCAGGCAGGACCATCAATCCTCAAATAAACTTTCTACCTCAATGAGAGAACAGCAAGCCTAAGCAGGCTAACTTCCTCCGTTATTCTCCTAAGCTCAGCACCCTGGCCTGGTTCCTTGTAAGAGTTTGACATGGGTGTTCTGTTCCTCCTCTCTATCTTTCTGTAGCCTCAGCAGTCTGACGAGCTAAGGAATAATGTGTGACATAGGCAAGGTCAGCAAGGAGCCCAGGTCACTGCACTGAAGCATCTCCCTCCCCTTATTTGTGAAGCAACAGCCTCATGATGATTGTTCGTCCCTTCCTTGTTTACCCTCATGGATCTCCTCACACCTTCTCAGAGAGTAATGACAGCACTGCCTCCTTCTGTGTGGAGACCAATTTACTAAGAGACAATATGAACTTGCCCACCCTCATTCACCTCATTGGACCCTGAGTTTTCCACCTGTGAATGAAATGTCAGGGGACACAGAGATGGCAGCATGGTGTTGACTCTTGGGATTTAGGGTAACATGAAGGCTTTCTTGCTGCAGGCCAAGGTCATTCACTTCCATCGGTGCTTCAGTCTCAGTTGTAGCTAATTGCAGTGCCCTGTGCTTGGATTTACCAATGGATTTAATTAATTATCTATAGAAATTGTTTCTACAAGTGCCAGCACTGAATGAACCTGGCAATTTGGGTTACTCTTGGATCAAGTCTTAAAGTCTTTGCTTTGAAGATAGCCAATTCTAGAACTGTGGATGGTGGTTCATCTTTTAATTAATTTTAAAAGCCTTAAAGTATCTTCAAATACAGTGGGAGTCTATGTTTAAAGTTTGGCACGATACCCCTTATTGTGATGAGAAAATAGTTTGTTGGACAATAGGCACACCATTCGTCACTAAGTTTGTGGTTATGCATGTCAGCACTGGTTGGGATGGAGCTACTGTCCTCCTGCCCATGGTCTTTTAGGTGACTCAGGGTAGGCCTGCTTTCCTCCCACCATAGCCAGTCATCCTTGGATAGACTTGGCCACTCATCTTGCTGATGATACCTGTCTGTTTCTTGAGGACACCTATTGGCAGGTGTCCCTGCTCTTAGTAGAGCCCGAAACTCTGGAGTATGGGGAGTATCAAGGCTCTGAAGTAGAAAGGGCAGGAAAGGGCAGCTGAGGGTGCAGAGCTGAGAAGTCAGGCCTGCTCCCCACTGGGCAAGTGGATGTCCTGACCACAGGTCCACTCCCACACACAATGGTCACTTGCTCAGAGCAGCTTCTGATTTCATTTCTGCCAGGCTGCAGCCTCACTTCAGCTGGATTCTGTGCACTGTGGCAGGGGCTGCATATTCAGCCTGGAGAGGGCAGTTAGGGCATGTCCTCCACATACCCTCATGTCCTCCACATACCCTCATGTCCATGTGCTGTTTGGTACAGCTTCTTTGGAAAATAAGTATACCCTCTTGACCAGCTTTACACTGTTCTCTCCTATCCTGGTTCTTCTACCTTGGTTCATCACAGGAAAACTTTTATTAAGTTTTTATTAACTAAAATTTTATTAAAAATTAAATGAATCCAAATTCCAATTAAAATTAAAAGTTATTAATTTTCCCTCAATATCCTAGTAGTCCCCTTAATTGTTCTACCACCCTGCACATGTGAAGCATCATCTATGCCCTTATGTTCATCCTGCCTCTTTTTTTCCTCCTCATCCTTCTACTCTGCTGTATTCCTCAGTTTTATGGTCAGCTGTTTACTTTTTTATTTTTCTTGATCTTTTGCTTGGTTTCTTTATAGTTCATATAAAAGTGAGACCATCCGGTATTTGTCTTTTTCCATTGACTGGTATTGGCTAGCATAATCCCTTCCAGCTCCATCCATGTTGCCACAAATGACACAAGTTTGTCTTTTAGATAGCAGAGTGAATTACCAGACGTTTTCAATCCATAAATGTATTTTGGGGCCTTTGGATTGTTTGCCATATGGTTTCTGTAAATAGTGCTACAGTGGACATAGGAGTACAACTTGCCTTTGGAAATAGTGCTTTTGTGTCCTGTGGGTAGATTCACAGGAGAGAAATCACTGGATCAGTTTTCGTGAGATCCATTTTTAATGTTCTTAGGAACCTCTACATGCTTTTCTATTGTGGCTGTGCTAGGTTTACATACCTGCCAGCAATAAGGGGATTTCTTTACCTCCCTACCCTCTCGAGCACTTTTTGTTCTCATTTTTTCATGGAGGTCATTCTCATTGGAGTCATGTGATTTCACAGTAGGGTTTTCATTTGCCTTTCCCAGGGAAATTCTGACCAGGACTCATGTAGAAGTTAGAACCAGAACAATCCCAGGGCATGGTCTGTTTACTAACTTACTAGGAAGGATCTGAATGTATATACACTAAAGGAGACAATGGAAATGGGTTTTTCTTTTCCATAGAATGGAATGTTGGAAAGTTTCATGTACTGCACCCCTCATTTCTGTAAAACTAACTGACCTTGGGAAGTGTAGCTAGTTACATAAGTATACATAAGCAACTGTTCATGATTCATAGATCTCTTCACCAAGTGGTGAAGAGCTACCTCCAGGATGCCATGGCTGGGACTGCCAGGGTAGGGATTGAGGGACAAATAAAGTGACGTGTGTCTTCATGGAGTTTGATATTATGCAGGTGTGTGTGTTCATCATTAGCCATCAAATGATACCTGTGATCCAATGATGTAGGCATCCTAAAAAGAGAACTCTACATGAACGTAGTCTACTTTGAAAACCATGAAGAATGGGATGGATTGATGAGAGACAGAGTCAGAAAAAGAGAGAATGAGTGACCTTTCACATAGTTCTGTAAGTCCCAGCTAGGACAATAAGACAGGAGAAATATATAAAAGGAATTCAAATAGCGAAGAAGAAATAAAGCTCTCATTATATGCATAAAATATGACACTATGCAGAGAACCCAAAAAAAATCCACAGAAAAGCTAATTGAAATAGGAAATCAATTCAGTAAGGTTGCTGGGTACAAAATCAACACACAAAAAGCAATAGCATTCATACATGTAAAGAATCAATCAGAAGAAGAGAATTAAAAAAAAAAACAAACATTCCATTTACCATCACACCAAATAACATTAAATAGTTGTGAATAAACCTGATGTGAATGATCTATACAATTAAAACTACAAAACAAAAATAAGGAGAGTAAACACCACATGGAGGCTGAACAACAGGCTTCTGGAATATCATTGGGTAAAAGAGGAAATCAAAGAAGAAATTAAAACCTACATGGAAGCAAACGACAATGACGACACAACGTTCCAAAATGTGTGGGACGCAGCAAAAGCAGTACTACGAGGAAAGTTCATAGCAACACAGGCCCAAACAACAAGAATTGAAACAGCCCAAAGAAATGCTCTAATCTCCCAACTTGAGGACTTAGAAAAAGAGCAACAAAAAAAACCCCAAAACCCAGCAGAAGACAAGAAATAACAAAATTAAAAGCGGAGATTAATGAAATAGAAACCAAAAAGACCATCGAGAAGATAAAACCAAAAGCTGGTTCTTTGAAAAAATAAATAAAATTGACAAACCCCTGGCACGGCTTACAAAGAAAAGAAGAGAGAAAACTCAAATAAACAGGATCATAAACAAAAATGGAGATATTACAACAGACCCAGCAGAAATCCAAAAGATAATTAGAGACTACTACGGACATCTATATGCAAACAAATACAACAACCTGGAAGAGATGGACAAATTCCTGGAACAGTACAGTCATCCAAAATTGAACAAAGAAGAAATAGAAAACTTAAACAGGTCAATCACAAGCAGTGAAATTGAGGCAGTCATCAAAACTCTCCCTAATAACAAGAGCCCAGGTCCTGATGGTCTTACAAATGAGTTCTACCAAACATTCAAAGAGGAACTAACACTGGTGCTATTAAAACTCTTTCAAAAAATTGAGAAAGAAGGAAAGCTACCAAATACCTTCTATGAAACAAACATTACACTAATTCCAAAACCAAATAAAGATAGTGCAAAGAAAGAAAGCTACAGACCAATCTCCCTAATGAACACAGATGCAAAAATTCTAAACAAAATCCTGGCAAACCGAATCCAACATTGCATAAAAAGGATCATCCATCATGACCAAGTGGGATTCATCCCAGGGGCACAGGGATGGTTCAACATTTGAAAATCAATCAACATAATCCACCACATCAACAAAGAGAAGAAAAAAAATCATATG
>PVHY01020404.1:0-25630 GCA_004024945.1 Uropsilus gracilis | reverse complement strand
GGGTGAGTTTGTTGAGAGTGAAACTATGAGACAAAAATTTCTATCCATTTTAAATGAAGAAAAACTTTTTCATAAGTGAACAAATTGTGTTTCAAACAGTAGGTTCTAAGAACATTTTCTGTCCTCAAGGTGACTCTTGTTGCCCAGACAGAACAATAACTGTGGGAAATGGAAGCAAGATGCCCTGCTAAAGGTTGAACAGACAATACTCAGAAGTGTGGAGTATCTATTTTATTGCAGTTTTTTCAAGTTACACCATGATTCAGCAGAAAGCAACCAATCAAAATCTACCAGTTTCCTCTTCTTTATATTTTCTTTGTTCCTCAACCTTAAAATATTGCTCAAAACCTCATCCTCATGGAAAACCCTCATGATTTGAGCTTTGCCTCCAATCTCCTGTCAGCTGACATTGCATTAAACTATTTCTTTTTTCAAAAACTAGTGGCATGGCCACTGGCTTCAGTGCATTGGTCAGTGGGCCCATGTTGGGTTGTTCCTTTATGTTCCCAGTTACATCAGTAGAGGCCAGGGGCTTTGAGCTGGGTGATGGGTTCAGAAACTGGATATGGGAAACACTGTGGCTGGCCTGGAGAGCAGGGTCCAGACCCAGATGGTGGTCAGTCAGTGCCCCGGGGGCCTCTGAAGCATCAAGTCTGAGAAATTAGTGAGAGCAAATCAGAGGTGGGCAGCAGATAGCAACAGGGTGGAGACTTGAGAGAGACTGATGGCTAGAAAAAGACCAAGGGCCATCAGACTGGGGGTGGGAGGGATGGAAGGATAGGGGAAATGATAGAGGACGGGGGAATATTTTAGCAATGACACCTACAGTTTTTTAATTATCTACTGCTCTTTTGAGCTTTACTGCAGTATTTGTAATTATTAATAAAGAATATACATATACTGCTCAACACTACTATTGAATAAAATGATTTTTCCCCTCTTTTTACATGAAGTAATTCAAATAGAGTTTATCTTACCTCTTGTGTCACCTGGATCATTCACCCCACTTTGGAGAGTACCTTATATAAAAGGGGAGAGAACTGAGCTTGGGCCATGTAGAGGGTTGCTGGGGCTCAAGTTATAAGGACATCCAGATGGAGGGAAAGAGGCCCATGAGTGTTTCAGGGTCACACCCAGTGGGGTAGTTCTGAGAGATTACTATTTCACAGGTGATTTAGAAGTTAGTCTTCATGGTGAGCTTCAGGTTTGCTGATGACATTAGATGTGGGTGGGAGCAAGTCCATGGTGGGGGCAATGAGAGCTTTGTGAACTATCAGAGAAATGATAAATGGGGAACAAAGTGAATGAGAAGAAAGGAATTTATATATAGCAGAATTTATGTATTCCAGCCTGGGCTTCCTTCAAAAAGTATTTTCAAAATTTCAAAAGGAATCCCTCAACCTCCCCGATTGAACATTTATCTATGTTAAGAAATCATTTTTCTCTGCTTTTATCTGAAAAACTGTCAAGTTCACATGGTTGTTTCATGCTGGTCAGAAGCTCTTGATTGGTCGTTATGAATGTCTTTGATTAATTCAAAGTTGGACAAAAGTATTTCAGGTATTCTTGGTAAATGTGACTTGTTCCATGGCCTCTTTGAGGTGAGGGACTATGGGAGAATTAATAAAAGGGTGCTTACTGGAAGACACCCTAAACTTCTGCAGACTCTGAGCTACCCATTAGGACACTGTCAAGGACAAAGGAATTTTAGAACTTTTGTAGATGTATTTGGAATGTAGAAACATCTGAAAAACAATGGCTCAGAAGGCAGAGCAAATTTGAATTAATGAACCTGGAGATGAGATGGCATACATTTTCTACTGAAATGGCACAAAGCTTGGAATGGTTAAATCAGACTGTCATGAACCTGAGCCCTTGCCTAGTGTAAGATACATGAATAATTTCAAGAAAGCAGGAGACATCATTGCGTGGGGGAGAAATCTGAGGCCACTAGAGCATCTGAGAACCTGCTTTTCCTGTATTTACACGAGGTTCTAAGACCTGTCCATGACTGCATTGTTTCTGAAGAAGGGCACTCTCTCTACTTTATACTGCTCCATTGTTTATGTAACAAAAGCAATCCATACTCCATAAATTCATAGATTTCCATGTTTATTGACTACAAGCAATCTTGGACACTCAGATAAACCAGAGACCTCTGCTGAAAGCATGCCATAGCAAAGGGTTCACTGCTGGTAAACACACTTGGTTTATTGCCAGAGAGCTGTCACACTCATGCCACTACATACTGGCTGTCACTAAGCATATAACATGCCTCCTGCTGCTAGGAGTTTCTCAGGAGGCATCCCTCCTCCGCCCGCTTAGCCATCTCCTACATAGGAAGTCATTTCAAACCATGACGTATCTCCTGCTGCCACCGACAATGGTTCAGTGGTTTCTAGTCTTAGTCGTCTTAATTCCTGGATGAAAGTGAGTGAGATGAATGCTGCACTTCAGGAAAGACACAAAATAGCTATTCTTTCCATCCCAGCCAGCCTCCACCAAGTAGGTAAGCTTTTTAAACACAGATTTGTTATTGGTCTCTCCCTGTGCCTACTCCTTCACTAGCTCCCATCATTCTTAGAATAATGTTCCAGATTCTAAATATGGGCTCCACGTTTGGCTTGTGCTTAACTTCTCAATCTCATCTCCCACCTCTGATTAGCCCTCTGATTTCTAGCTACACTGGCCTTCTTTTAGTGCTCTGAATGTCTTGGCTTTGTTCCTGCCAGTCTCAGAACCTTTGCACACAGTTTTTTTTCCTGCTTGGAAAGCTCTTCCTGATACTTATCCTTCTCTGGTTAAGCCCTGCAGCTCACAGTTTGGACCTACTCCTCTTGGGTCTTGCTTTATACCCTCTTGCTTCCACAGCAGACTTACTCCAGCCCCTCCTGTGGGTGACTATCAAGGATTTGACCTGCAGGTGTAATGAGAGGGTCTCACCTTGGCTCATTTCACATGCCTCTCAATCCCTTCCCACCCCTAATGTCAGAGGTCCCCAACCCCCAAAGGAATTCACATATCAAGGTGAAAGTAGAGGGAAGTTAACAACTGTATGGCTGTCCCTAGTCTAGGGGGACAACAGTGACAAATAAATGCTTTCCCACTTCATTTCCTGGGTAGAGACTTCTGAATTGTTTCTTAGGAGTCCCAGCAAAACTGAGCGCCTGGTCTACCCTACAGTGGATTCTAGTGTTGGCCTTCTCTTTCACTCTTTCTGGTCCCTCACCTGCCCTTGGAAATCACCTCCCAAATAAACTACCTGTGTGCCTTCGGGGAACTCGGGCTAAGACACAACTCAGTGTCTTCTCAGGGAGCTCTGCAACCACGCCACATAAGTCAGGTTTCTACGTCTATTCTCACTGTTACACATTCCTGAATTGTTATTATCTTGTCCCCTCAAATTCAATAGGTTAAGTCCTAGCCCCCTAGCACTTCAGCATGTGACTGTATTTGAACTAAGGCCTTTAAAGAAGTCTGGTATTGACTTATAAGAGATACGTATTTGGTCTTCAATAGAATTCCTAAGACGCTTGGAATTTCTGAAGTGAAGAGAACAATAAAGGTGTCTTATTTTTGGCTAATGAGGTGACTTTAGGACCCCACTAAGGATGGGGAGTGGTTGAGAGTATAGCGAGTAGAGCAAACAGAGGAACCTTTCAACACCATTCCCTGACCTCTGGGGAAGAGAAGTGAGCCTGGAGAATGGCCAGTGGTGCAATCATTTGTGCCAGTGTAATGAAACTGCCATAAAGACACAAAGGGTGCTGCTGGGTCAGTGACTGGGCATACAGAGAGGCTAGCACGACCATGGTGGGCGTGGAGTTGCAACCCTCCTCCACCCCTTGCCCTCTGCACCTCTTCCATCATTTAAGTAACAAGAAAATGATTTCTCCAAGTTCTATGGCTACTCTAGCAAATTCTTCCATGCCAGGGAAGGGCTCCTTAAAACCTCCCATTTACAGCCAGTCAGTCAGAAGCAAAGAGACTACCTGGCAAACTAATATAAATATATTTAATACTTAAGAGAGCATTCTAGTCATCTCTCTCTTAGAGGAAGCCATGAGTTTAGGGTTTGTACCTACTTTGTCTAATATTGTACCCCTTGTGCCTAGCACAGTGCTGGCACATAGTAGGTACTTACCAGCTTTTTTATTACATACATGAATGAAATCAATGTGAAGACTTTGAAAGAGTGAAGGCAGTCACTGGGTGCAGAATAGGATGAATCATTTTAACACAAATGAATCTGGGACCACAAATAAGGATGGGGGGAGATGTGACTGCAAGGTAAAGAATCTTGAAGACTTTAAAGTGAAAGAACAGACTTTTTACCATAACCAAAAGTCCTAAAGGGTCTTCACGAAATGTTAAAATGGTTAATTCAGCATAGGTTCTACTTTGTCTACTGGCAGTAAGTCTGTTAACTTACCATGGGTGATAGTCTGAAAATAGAAATGCTTGTGCTTTAGGGTCTTAGCACTTTCAGTGGAATTTAAGAACAAATTTGGATTTGTTCTGATGATCTAGGGGAGGTCAATGCGTTTGGAGATATCCTCACTAATATGGTGCTGACCTATAAGACAGCCCCTCTGGCTGCAGGGTAATTCAGAGCCTGTAGGGAGGGGTGTTTGGAATGGATTTTACCCCCTGCCTCTCCTTAATGTTAGCACTGTTCCAAATGTTCTCATAATAATCTAATCATCTTGCCAATGGTGCTTTTTAGGAGGAAAAAGACTCCTCTCACTCCCATGATTTTACTCAACTTTTTCCTGCCTCATTATTGTTACCACTGCCATTTTAATGAGGCTTGGAAACCTGCTAGCAGGTTAGGAAAGTAGGATTTGAACCCAGGTGTTCTGACTGCATTTTATTTCCTTGGTGTCCTAGGGTGCGTTCCCTACAAGCAGAGTTTGAAGCAGGGGTCTGCTTTAGGTGGTTCAGGGAGCCCCTCTGAGAAGGGGGTGAGGGACAAAGCTCTATGTAAAATCTCATTCGCGAGGGAAGCTTGCAGTGGAAGTTAGACTGCAGTCTGGTCAAGCCAGGACATTCAGAGCACTAAAAGAAGGCCAGTGTGGCTAGAAATCAGAGGGCTAATCAGAGGTGGGAGATGAGATTGAGAAGTTAGGCACAAGCCAAATGTGGAGCCCATATTTAGAATCTGGAACATTATTCTAAGAATGATGGGAGCTAGTGAAGGAGTAGGCACAGGGAGAGACCAATAGCAAATCTGTGTTTAAAAAGCTTACCTACTTGGTGGAGGCTGGCTGGGATGGAAAGAATAGCTATTTTGTGCAGCATTCATCTCACTCACATGTGCTGGCATGTGTGTGTTAGGGGGTGCATGAACATGTGAGAACATACAGGAGTGTGTGCATGTACATGTATGTAGCAACCATGCCAGCTAGCTCCAGAAGCACTGCTTTGTTTTTCAGATTAACATTGACACTTGTTCACTACAGTGAATGCACATTTCCCAGTAAACTCTTTCTCTTAGAGGGACAATAGGTCCAAATGCCAGTTTTTTGTTTGTTTGTTTTTTGTTTTTCGGTACTTGTGTGTGGACATAGGATTTTAAAAAAATTTTATTTTATTTTTAAATGTTTTATATATATATATATGTATGTATTTTACATCTTTGTATTCCCTGGTGTTCTCCCACCACTCCCTTCCCTGACTGGTCCTACTTATCCCTCCCCGCTCCCCAGTTGTGTACTTTAGTTTGGTTGTTAGCTTGTTTAGACTTTTTCTCCTGGCCTTTTGTTTGTTTTTCCTATGTCCCATATATTAGTGAAACCTTTTGGTTCTGTCTTTTTCTTTCTGACTTGTTTCTGCTAATATGATTTCTTCTAGGTCCATTCATGTTATCTCAAATTCATCAAATTTGTCATTTTTAATTGATGAGTAATATTTCATTGTGTACATATACCACATCTTTTTCATCCATTCGTCTGTTTTGGGACAACAAATTCCAGTTTGAGGGGCAGATAGGAATGGCACAGAAGATTATCAGAAGCCACATTCCCTTCTGGGAAAGCTGAGTTACAAATTTAGTGATGTACTCCCTCATCACAGTGCCTTTTTCACTTTCTGTCTTTCTAAAAACTCCCAGAACCCTCCCTCCATGTCTCTGGTTTGGCTGATGTGCTGCAAGGATCAATGAGTTGTACCATCTTCAGGGCAGGGGTGTCTGATGGGTTGGGGATCCCTCCAAAGGGAAGGTGGGGACTGAGGTCTCCTCATGAGGTTGGTAGCTCTCTTGGGACAAGGATTGGGTCTTCTTCTTTGGCACAGTGCTCCTGAGGGAGGGAAGGCTGTTTGATACCAGACAGGATGCACCTGGGGCAGGGCTGTGTCTCCTGGGCAGATCATCACATCTGGCAGGCCGAGGCTCTCTCTCTGACACAGACCCTGTTGGTGGGGAGACTGATTTGTGCTATCGCCCTTTCATCGGAATGTGAAAAGCAGGGGTGTTCATTTACAGGGTTATCTCCTTTCTGGGTGAGGTAGTCTATAGGCCATTTAATTGTTTCCAGAAGCAGCATTTCTTCCTAGCCTTCAGGTCTTTCTCTGGATCAGCAGAGAATACAAGTATGATGGCACCTGCTGAAGATCGAGGATGTCAGATAGCCTGGCACTAGCTGAGTGGGCACTGACTGACCGGGTTTCACATTGGCAGAAACCCACTGTGGTGCAGCACAGCTTTCCTTCTCCAGGGGAGAGTGGTGAAGGCCATGGTCACTCAGAGGAAGGGAAAATGGACATGACCTTCTTAAGAGGAATGCTGCTGCCCAGGGTCAGGGGTGAGAGCTGCACACTGAGAGGGCTGTGATGAGGTTGGTGGGGTGAGGGGATATCATGTGACAGTCTCCCCACTCCCCACCCCCATCTAAATGGAACTTGTTTCTTGTTTGTGGTCTCAGTGATCTGCTTTACATTTCAAAAACCCTATCACATCATCTTCTGAGGCCAAAGGACAATTATGCCCCCAATTTGCAGATGAGGAAACTGAGGATTAGGGAGATGGAGTAACTGGCTGGGTGGCACTTATACCTGCAACGTGATGCTCAGGTGCAGGGGTCAGAACACAGGACTTCCTGAACAAAGTCCACACCCTTTCCTCATCATAACACCACCTCCTAATGCCATTGTGCTAAGTGAATAGCTGGTACCCAGTCCCAGGACCATTCGGTGTTTGTAATATTTAAAGAAGAAGGGTAGCAGGGACCCCACCTGAGAATCCAAGGATTTTATCTACAAGCTGATAATTTTGGGTGAGCCAGCCATTTGTGGTTGATGAACATCAGCTTCCTCATCTCTAACAATGGGGGTCTTCCTGGCTGTACAATTAGTCCGAGAGACTAATGCGTCCTGTAACGTACTGGTGCTAGCTCTGCAAATTGGAGGGCACATCCTAGTTCTGTTACCATTGACCACGGCGTTATGGGCCATCATATAGCATTTCTGAACCTATCTTTCTCTTCTGTGAACTGGGATAACTTAAAAACCTATGCCTTAGGGTTGTCTTGAATGTTTTAACAAAATACCTTTCTCAGGTAAACCTCCAACCGTTGCTAAACTATAGTTTAGTAGGCCTTCTTTTAAGATTGTAAACTAGGCATCAGCTGGGGTCTCCTAGGTCCCTGAGGAAGAGGTATCATTATCACTGCTATGCTCTACTCAAAATTAATGGGCATTGACATTGTTGTGAGGGTCATTTGAACTGGGTGGCACGCTCAATCTGAAACTACCTCAATATCAGGATGTCTTGCTGGTCGCCTCACCTCTCATCACTCCCAGGCCTCACCCCATCTTGCTTTTCTCTCTTCTAAGAGTAAAGCAGGTATCAGCCTCTCTATGGCTCCTTCCTCTAGCTCCCTGTCATGGTACCCCTCTGTGGTTGCCTGGCTTCCATGTCCTTTGACACCCAGGGTCCACAAACAGTACATCAAAGGCTATTCTTCCACTAGAGACAGTTCCCTCCTTCAGAAGAATTCTGGTGCCAGCTGTTAAGATAATGGATTTTTCCACTCAAGTATGTGATACAAGGCATCCATTGAAACCTGGTGTAAGAGTCAGGAGAGACATACAAGTCGGCTGAATCCTTTGTGCTTTGGCCTTGACGGTGTATCTGCAATAAATTAAATGACCATTCTGGAGAGCAGGTTCTTTCCTGCCTGGCTTCGAAAGGACTGCGGTGCCTGCAGGGGGACAGCACAGCAGAGTAAGGTTTTATGCTTTGAAGGATACATTTAAAACAGCGCAGCCACTCTGTTCCTCCCTCAGAGGCTGCCCTCCAGCTTACCTGGGCTGATTTGGGGCAGAAAATACTTTCCCTCTCTTTCTGGGAGTCCAGCCAGGCTCTGGCGTCATCCCCCAGCAGGCCCTCTCTCAACTGCAGGGTCAGAATCTCCCCCAGAACGCTTGATGATCGTTGGAATACAGTTGCAGCAGGAGGGGCAATAAATAAGCCAATTTATTTTATTTCACCTGCATGAAGTTGGGGTCTTCCTTGAATTGAAACAAGCACTTTTATGCAAATGAATGCAAATTAGATCCATCCTGGATTAATAGAAAGGAAATTGAAGCTCTGGGTAGTGCCCAGGGCCTGGCATGCACACTGTGTGTTGTGAGCCTCAGGGGCTGTGCAGGGAGGGTGAGTGGAGTCACCCCAGGCGGTGCACATATCCTGAGGTCCAGGGTAGGGGGGGGGCTGTCAGGCCATCTGGAGTATTCCTTTAGGGGGGTCCCAGGTATGCCCCCATGGTTGTTCCTCTTCCCTCATTCCTTGCCCTTTCTTTCTAGCAGGGATCTTGCTTGGTTCAGTCACATATATGTTGGGGGATGGCTCTGAAATTCCCCCCATTCACCCTTATTCTTCTTCTTGTTCCCTTCCTTGGTCACAAAGGGCTCATTTCTGCTCCTACCCAGGGAGGCAGTCTGCATCTTCCCTTGGATCTTCCTTGCCCAGCTCTGCAGAAAAACTCCCCTTAGTGACACCCCGAATCCTTCCAGCTACACAATAATCTGTGTCTTCATGTTATGTCCTAATGGAGACAGATTAGCATAAAGGTCCTTGTTGGCTGCATGTTGGCATCACCCAGAGAGACTTAAACATACTGAGATTCTGATTTGATTGCTCTGAGACCCACACGGGCTTCTGAAGATTTAAAAGCTTCCTGTTGATTCCGCTGTGCAGCCTGGTTGAGAATCACTGGCCTAACAGGGCATGGAACTTTACAGAATAACTTTAGATTGGAGATTCAATGTACCTCATCCTCCTCACCCATTCACTGAGCACCTAGTTAAGTGCCAGGTGTCTCAGCCACCTGGTCTCTTGTAGCCCTCTCAGTAGACCCAAAAGGTATCTTCTCCATCAAGGAACAGACTTGGAAAAGTGGGATTTCTTTCTCAAGGTCACTTAGTGGAGATGCAGCAGAGGTCTGCCTGACCCAGAGAGCCCCTGATTCTGCTGCTCCTCCCACTGTATTTCTTGGACCTTGGTCTCTTGGAGCAGCAGTAATAGTCCAGGGCCTCTGCAGGCCACTGTGTGGGAGCTGGGGGCTCCAGGCCTGCATTCTCTGCTTACTAACTTTCCGACCTTGGGCCCCAAACCTTCCCAGGCTCTGCAAACCAGGAAATGTGATCCCCACATGGAAGGTGATCCTCCTACTTCCCTTCTGACTGTCACTGTGCCACTGCCCACCTCTCTCTCAGCCCTTCACCCCAACACACAGAGATGTTCTGCAACTTGATTCTCTTGGTCTCAAGGGAGTACTCAGGGGAGCCCACTTCTTCCTGGACAGGTACCAGCGGAAGTACAGGGTGGAGATTAGATTAAGTCTTTTAAAGTAGCTTTTAATTTTCAAATAATTCTAATTTGCATTTGTGTAATTTGCTTTTCTTCTCTCCCCATTCCTCCCCCCCCCCACCACTTTCCCCAGTCTTATTTATCTACACAAAAGTTAGCATAGTTCCCTCCCTCTCCATAACCAATTTGCTGCTCCTAATGGCAGCTCGCCAGCTTGACTCAAAATAATCACAGATTGTCAGATGAAGGCAGGAGACAAATCTGCTGACTTGGAAACATCTGAATGGCAACTTTGGCCAGCCCTGCAAGCCCCCCTTGGGAAGGAGAACGCAGAAAGAATGCACACAGGTTAACTTTCAGTTTTCTGCAGGGATATCTGCATGGAGCACAGAGATTGGAAGGAAGCGATGGGGGTCTGTGTTCCCGGGGTGGAAGAGCCAGGACTTAGGGTTCTACACACTGGGCTTATGTCCCAGTGCCACAGCTGCTTGGAGCTGCCCTGCTGCCAGCAAGTGGACCTTTCCTCCCAGTCTTAGGGTCCCCACCTGTCAAGTAGGCAGAATGCACTGGCTCGAGGTTTCAGTGAGCGTGTGTGTTTGGAGGGTATAGCCAGCTCCACGGGCATTGAATGCTGGGAGCTGTGGAGCCAGCACTGTAGAGCAAAGGATCAAAGGATGTAGAGCCTTTGGAGTGGAGACAGAGAACTGTAACCTGGCAAGGTCTCTGTTCCCACCCTCCCTTTTTTTAAAGGTAGTAAGTGCTCATAGGATTTAGGAAATTATTTCGGACTTAGAGGAAAATGACAAAAATAGTATCAAAGACTCCTTTATACTCTTAACCTAGATTCCCCAAATGTTAACATTTTACCACATTTGTGCTCACTCATTCTCGATAGAGAATGATTTTCCCCCCATTCAGCATTGTATGGAGACTTTTTTTTTTTTTTTTGCCATATGGGGTGGGGGGGAAGATGGATATACTGGCATCTAGTGGGTAGCCTGGGAGTGCTGCTGAACTTTCTTTCAAGGGCACACAGGGCAGCTCACCTCCTCACCTGTCATGTCCGTGTTGTGAAGGTGGGAAGCTCTGCTCTGTGTGTGAAATGTATATCTGATCAGTTTGGTGCTTACAGATACCATGCTCCTTCACCCCTAAATATATCAGTGTGTATTCCTGAAAGCAAGGGCATTCTCTTAGATAACCAACCACAGCTCAGTTATCAAAATGTCAGGGAGCTTAAGCTTGATTTGATGGTGGCTGGGGTTCAGGGAGCATATGGGTGTTGTAAAGGGCCCTGAAACAGATAGTGGATAGAAGTTTGGGGCTCCAATCTGTTGGGATCAAGTCCCACAATCCTTCACAGTGTTTGTGATTTCCTCTCTGTAAAATGGGCCTGACTTTTGCTTGCTGTCCTCCCTCCAGGGCTGCAGGTGAGGTGAAATGAGTAGTAGATGGGAGAAGTGCTTTGCCCCTGAGTACGCAGACTCCATTTGGAGCCTTAGTGTGGGCATCCGAGACTGGGGAGCAGCCTCCCTTCTGGTTGGTCCCCACTGTGGTATCTCAGCTGTGACCAGCAGGGGTTGTCAATAGGACTTCCTCTCTCAGGGGCCACAGAATCACCCAGAGCAGGTGGGTGTGCTCCAGTGGCCAGTGAGCATATATCTGGGCATGTGAAAGGAGGTAGCACCTGCTGTTTCTGTCTGGCATAGAGAGGAAGGGAGGTGATAGAAGGGGTTCAGCACTCCCAGGGCCAAAGCAGAGAAGCACTTGGCCAGATGTGTTCCAGGATTCCACTTTCTTTTGAGAACGTCTTTTCTTTTTCACCAAAAAAGAAAAGACCTCTTTGTTGGAATTGTCCAATAGGACTTGGAAAGAAGAAACATACACTTATTTATTTATTTATTCATTCATTCATTCATTCATTCATTCATTCATTCATTCATTCATTCATTCATTCATTCATTTATTTATTTATTTTTGAGACTAGGTCTCGCTATTTTTTGCCCGTGGAACCGCAGGCTCTCGTTGCCCGGGGTACCACAGACTCAAGCAATCCCCAGCCTCAGCTTCCCAGGTAGCTGGGATTACAGGCGCGCACCACCACGCCCAGCTATTTTTTTTTTGGAACTAGGTCTCGCTACGGGCCCCAGGCAGGACTTGAACCGCGATCCCTAGCCCCGGTCGCTTCATAGGCTGAAGCTTACAGGCACGAGCCACTGTGCCTGTCCTAAACATACACTTATTAACCGCTTCCTATGGGCCATCATTTTCTTTTTTTTTAATTCTAATTTTTCTTTAGTGAGGTAACTTTGGTTTACAATGCTGTATATGATTTAGGGGTGCAGGTTCACAACTTCCTCAGATGTGTGTCACCACACTACCCCCAGCATCCAAGCAACATAGCTCTTTATCCTAACCCCCTGGCCTCTCTCCCTTGTTCCCATCACTTTCATTTATTTTATTTTATCTCAGACTCCCTTGTATCTTGTGAGAAAGATAGTAATGAATACATTTCTTGGGAAGAAAACGGGCTCAGAGAAGTTAAGTAATTTCTCCAAGATTGCACAGTTGGTAAGTGGCAAAACTAAAAACATATCATAGACAGATTTACTTAAAATTGGTGTGTCTGTTTTAAGCCATGGCTCAACCTTCCTTAGCTCTATGACCTTGGGTAAATTTCTTAACTGACTGAGCCCCTGTTTCCTCTGTCATACAAGGTTGATAGTCATGTCTGTCCTAGATGCCAGGTGGGATGAGAGAAAGCGCTTCACAGACTGACTACCAGTTAGCATTTTGTTGCTAGCAAGAAAGGACTTCATCTTTGGGTTTTATTCACTGTCCATGGGGTGGGAGTGGGGGAGAGTGGGTAGAACCTCAGCCAGGGGATTGGTTTAGCAGGGTCAGGACCTTCAGGGTGATAGGGCAGCCCCTCATGCTGAAGATGAAGGACCCCCAAAACTAGGGACAGCATAGGTGGTCTAGGCCTTTTCTTGAGGATGATCTCCCACTATGTGGAGCCGCCAAACCTGCTCCCTGTCCTCCAACCTCCCTTATGGAAGCCACCTTCAGTGACCTGTAAGCAGGTAGAAAATGATACCAAGCTCTTCGCTGAAGAGTGAATTCTGATGGCTTGTGTCAAGAAGGAGTGCTTAGTCCCTCCATCTTCTGAAGTTCCAGGTACCAGTTGGTAGGGAGAGAGGGCTGCCTGGCTAGCCAGGGACAGAATGCATAGAAGCCACTGTTGGCTTCCCAGGTCACTGCTGCTCTGTAGGCTCAGGGTTTTGGGGCCAGTTCCCAGACCTCAGGGCAGCTCACCAGGAATCCCTGCCTCTGCCTTCCAGAGGGTCTGTGCTGTGAAATTCTTCCCATCCCCAGTGACATCTCAGGGGATGGAAAACCTGAGAATTGCAGGATGTGTCAGCCTAGGTCTATGGCTCCTGGGCACCTCACCCATTTCCATGTACCCCTCGGAACTGAACAGATGGCAGGGAAGGAGTGGGGTAAGGGGTGCTGGAAAAGAGTGAAGAGCAGGCCTGGTGCTGGGGGCAGGAGGTACCAGGGTGTGGTCTGGGCCCGTTTGGGTCTCTGGGTACCTGGCTGTATTGCCTGGCCCACTAACCCTGCCCAGTCCTGCCTCTTTAATGCCAGAGGCTCTTGAGGAGGCCTTGCTCTCTGACTTTGCTGGTACTAGTGTTTGGGTGCTGACTTGTGCCCCCGACCTTTGTTCCCTGCAAGGGAAGGACCCATTTCTCACCTGGGCATTCCTTCTTGGGGGTGGCTTCCTCTGTCTCTTTCCTCTTCCTCTGACTGGGGCTGGGAGCTAGTTGAATTCTGAGGTTTGGCGGCCTTACCTTCTCATTCCAGTGAGTTCCTCAGCTGAGGGGACTTCTGCTTAATTTCAGAACATCCTCTGAAACTTACCTTCCTACTCTAACTGGCATTGCCAGAGTTTGGGATACAAGCCCAGAAAGGAAATGATTATACCCAAACACAGCAGCGTTGAGACTGTGGAAAGAAAGAAATCCAAGAAAGCAAATGTGCTGTTTACTTTATGCAAAGTGTGCTTTGAATGGAAGGTTGGGGATTAAGGTGACTGTGAGGAGGGACTTTCAGATTAGCCTGTTTCTGGAGGACTGGCCACATGGGTCTTTTCTGCAGACTTGAGGTAGATGGGCTGGCAGGTGGCAGTGCAGCCTGCGTGGGCAGACAAATGAGTTGCTGTCATTGAATGTTAGGCATGTCTTTGCCTGAGGAATGCCATAGGCCTTTTTTGGAGGGTTCGAACAAATAATCTTAACAAGTAATATTTGTGGGCCACCTCCCACGTCAGACACTATTAGGGGTTGGCATGGAGGTAATGAAATGGATGTGGTGCCCCCTTTTCTGGTTTATAGTATGGTGGAAGAGACCAGTATATATAAAACACTCATATGAGGAGTGTTTGGTGACAGATGATGCTTGGAAGGAAAAGAATGTGGGTCTAAGGAAGTATAGCAATAAAGGCTCTTGGACTGGAGAGCAGGAGAGAATCTGGAAGAAGGAATCCCTGAGCTGGGACTGGAGGATGAGCAGGAATTCACTAGGAGGAAGGTGAGCGAGGTGGGGAGCTTATAGGTAGAGTGGGGGGGGAGGGTAAAGCCAAGTCAGGAACTAAAAGCAAGTCAGTATGTGGGGTGAAGAGGATACTAAGAGGTGCTGAGGGAGTAGGTAGAAGGCACCCAGGGCAGGGTGTGCATTCTGATCTTTATTTGCTTCTGTATTGAAGGGTTTTGACATGGTGGGGAGAGGAGGTAGAACAGATAGGAGAGAGGAGGATGGGGTTGGGGCAGAGGTTCTTAGTAGACTTGTCCTGAGGATACAAAGGCATGGCTTCAGCTGCAGAGAGCGTGGGCTGGTGCTCTGCTGGGAACGGAAACAGGTAGTCTTTGGTGTGGCACAGTAGGGACAAAGGACACTTGGTTTTTAATAGTTTCATTTTGTTGAGGTATAACTAATATACAATAAAGTGCACACATTTGAAGAGTAATAACTTCAGAAAGTTTTAACATATGTATATAGATATATTAAATGATCATCATTCACAACAGTGAATATATCCATTATTCCCCCCCCCCCACATGCAATTTCCTTTGTGAGCTTCCAGTCCCCCCAGATCCATTTGAGGAGCTTCTGATCTGCATTCTGTCATTATGGATTATTAGGCATGTTCTAGAAGTTTATGTAAGTGAAGGCATGCATAATGATGACACACCAAATGACTGTGGTGGAGGATGGTGGTGTGGTGTAACATACACCTGAAGGGTGTGATCCTCTACCTTTAATCATGCATGAAATCATAAGCCTATGTTATCGCAAAAAAAAAAAAAAAAACCCAAATAAATAAAAAAGAAATAAAATAAAAGTAAACGTTTCCAATCATGAATATGTCTTCTTTCATGCAACAGCGTGCTTTTATGCTATATCCGTACTGTACATGTTAGACTCTTATTTGAGCTCTTTGCTCTTTTTTATGATCTTGGGTAACTCTCATCAGCCCTTGCAGCTCAAAGTGAGGTGGGTGAACCAGCAAACTGTGATCACTGAGGAGCTTGTTAGCCCACTGCAGACCTAACTCAGACCTAGCGCTGTAACAAGAGTCCCAGGACACCTGCATGTACCAGGTAGGGAAGCAGGTCATAAGCTCTCCAGATCCCAATCTTGTTTCTTTTTGCTCCCTGTTTATGCCTGCAGGTGCAGGGGTGTATTGGTGGTGGTGGTGGTGTCATGTTGAGTTAATTACAATTAGTTAATAGTCTCCATTGTCATCACCAGCCTTTGCTGGCTTATCTTTCTTTCCCCATCTTCTCTCTCAGTAGCTTCCACACTAATGTTCTAAAATGTGCACGTATGATTGTGAAATATTTCATATTGTCCTGTGCATGAATGTGCTTTAAATTTATGTACATTTTATTGTGCAGCAATTATTGATGAGCAGCAGGCAGATCTCTCTTCATTCTCCACTTTTTCTCCCCCAACTCTGTGTTTTTGGATCCATCGATCTACGTACATGCAGCACATGGCTTCTTATGATTGCCAAGTTCCCCAAAGTCTGTTTGCAGAGCCTGTTACTCATCTGTTCTCCAGCAATGCTAAGACACACCTCGGGGTGTCTCCAGCTCCCCTCTACCACCACAGCTTTATCCTTGTAGGTCAAGCCTGAGCATCACTGTGAAAAGAACTTTCTCTAACTACATGCCCCGCATGGCACTGAGCAACTCCAGTCGCTTATTTTGCCAGTGGAAAGACCTGAGCAATTTTCAGGCCTCCAGACTGTCAGGCAGAAGATCTGAACGGTTATGTTTTTCTTTGAGTTAAGTTTCCGGCTGACACCGGCAGTGGTCTGAAGTCCTTTGATAGTCAGAGTCCCTGAGACCTTCTCTTTTCCCCTGAGCTCATGAAGTGCCTTCACTTCTGAGTTTTTTTCCCTGTGAATAATACACCAGCTGCTCCGGGGAGCTGCGTGTTGCACCAGTTTGCAGCTCTGTTTAAAATCCCGATTCTGCAAGCTCCTCAGAAGGGAGTGACAGTTCCTGCTTCTGTGTAATCATTTATAGATCAGGTAATGATTTCCCTCTTGGCTTAATGACAGTTCTGTTCTCAGGAGAGCTGGTCAGCTTGTCAAATACTGCTGATGTTCCCTCTAGTGAGGGCCTGCTGGATCAAGCACTAAAGCTTGTTCTACCATTCCTGCCCAGTGCTGGCACCTGCAACGGGACAAAGCTCTTTTGCCCCCCTTCTTTTGAGTCTGAGGCCCAGTGAGTGTCTGGAGAGTAAGGTCGAGGGGGCAGGTATGAAGAATGGAAGACTATTTGCCAAAAGACATGCCTCCCTGCTGGTCTCCATACTGGTTGTCTTTTGAGGGGTTGTCTTGCAGAAGAGAAGGCTGGTGAATATACAGTTTCCTTGTGGGTGAGGGAACTTCCCTGACTCTCGTTAACACAGCATGTTAATAAGAGTCCGGGTACCATCACTGATTTGGGGGGTGGCTTAGGGTAGGAGGTTTGTCTGGCTTCTCAAGGACATTACTCTGAGAGCACTTCAGTGGAACTCTACCTCATTTTGGGGGCAAATGGGTCAGTACTGGTGGAACCCAAAGGACACGAGGTGAGTGTCTCAGGGTGCTGATGGAATGAGGTCGTTTTCAGTTATTTGGACTGATGAGCAGCAAGTAGAGCCAACCCATCTCTCCCAGCATCCTCCCCCAATAAAAATTTAGCTAAGAAAATTAATCTATGCTGTGGCCCCTAAGGGTGGTCTGTGCACCTGCACTAGCCTGCGACCAAGTGTTCACAGATGAGATTAGGAAAGTGAGAACAATGGAGTGAATGCATCATGAAGCTAAACTTAGTCGCTGCTAAGTACTATTTTTTTATTCTAAGACTGGCATCCTACATCCCTGGTGCTCATGAAACTGGGATAATAGAAATTACAGTCACGTGCCACATTGTGACATCTCGGTCAATGACAGGCTGTGTATACAACAGTGGTCCCTGGCTGCACCATCTAGGTTTGTGTAAATGTAGCTATGACGTTTGCACAATGACAAAATTGCCTCATGATGCATTTCTCAGAAAGCAGCCCTGACATTGAGTTAGGTATGACTGTATAGAAGAAGATACAAAGGATGACCGCAAAGTCTAATGTGACTTAATAAAAAGTTGACACACTGTATTCAATTTGTGCCTAAGTAATACATTACTTTGTTTCTAATAACAATGTTTGTTAAAATCAAAATCTTACCTTTGGAAAAAGGAGCAAACTCCAGGAATTAGGTTAATTTTATAACCATTTACATTTTAATGAATGTATTCCATTAAAAATTGCGGAAGTTAAAATGTAAATGAGCCGCAGGCTGGAGGAGCTGAAGAGTGGTCAGCTGAGGGTAATTGAGATTCACCAGATCTTCTGCTGTGGATGTGGAATCACAGGCAGAGACTTCTGAGTAGGGGTGGGGCCTGAGAGCCCCTCCCTGCCCCTCTCCTCTACTGTATTTAAAGGGAGAGTCAGAGTGAGAGCGTAATTAAATTGTGGCTGTAGAGCTAGACAACTTAACTAGAGCCCCCTCATGCTACACGCTCCAGAATTTAATTTTCCAAATAAACTCAGTGTGGCTTTGATGCCCAGGGAGGATCAATAGAATGGAAATTGCTTGCAGTTTCCCCTAAAGTGTTACAATGGATTACTGCTTTCACATTTCCCCACCATGCTTCTTTTTTTCTGTCAGAGAAAGCTTGGTATTCATTCTAGGCACATACTGTTGAGGAAACAGAAAAAAAAATAAATGAATAAAAAAGGAAACTACAAGACACACTGAGGAGGAGGATAAGACCCTGTTCTGCCTATGAGCTGAATGAAGGTTCCTCAGTGTCTGGAAAGGAGGTTGGAGTGAAGGAGCATGTGTCCCGGGGCTGCTCTGTGGGGAGATGTGTGTCAGGGTCCAGCTATTCTGAGAAGGGTTTGGAGAGTCTGCCTCCCATCCAGCTCCCTTCCCAAGGAGGCCACCCAGGAAGGTGAGCTAAACCACAGGTTCCAACGATGGGTGCTGCTGCCCGGGACCTAACTGCCTGGAAGCCTGAGGAATGTTCTACCTCCTCTTTCTCTCAGAATAGTCAGGTCAGGGCAGGGACTCCACGTATATGGGGTTGCTTGTTCCATAGGGGCTCGGATTGTGGACATTGCCTGCGACTCATAGACTATCTGGGCTTTTAATCTTGAGTTTTCAACTGTGGAGCTAACGTAGGGGTCATGTCTTGTGGACATGACTGGGTTGACCTTTGGGGGACTTGCAGAGATGATGGGAAGAAGGGACTCTTGGAGGAGGGTCCTGTGGTCAGGGGCTCCCACCAGAGATGCTCAGGAAGCAGACGGTGATGGCAGACAGGCTGGAACCAGGAGAGCAGGGGGCTGCAGTGCAATCCACAGAGTTTCACTGGACACTGTGTTAGACAATGTCAGCACTATGAGTTGGGTCTGGGGGAGGGGGAGAAACAAGTGAGAATCCTTCCTTGCCCTTAACAGATTAGACATGATTCCCAGACCCACATGGTTTTAATGCTCTGCAGTGTAGCATGGGCTGGGGAATCTGAGACAACAATCTTTATTTCATTTGGGGAAATTGAGGCAGGGAGGTAATACAGTTGCACACAGTATTCCTGCTCTCTAGCATGCTATTCCTTTCAACAGGAGCAGGTGCAGGGATGTGGTAGCAACGCAGGTGAGATTGAGGGAGTTTGGTGCTGCAGCTCCCTGAGCTTGCTATGAGCTTTTCAGCTCCATTCTACATCGCACAGGTTCCACAACCACCAACCCATTACGGCAGGTGCTGCTCATGCCTCCTGGGGCTGACAGATTGACCATGTTTTGAGATATCTGGAGAGTGTGAGTTCTGGAAAATTAATTCGTGGCAGACACTGGCTACCCAAAGGTTGTAGGAATTTATGGGGTTTTTGTTTCTTTTTTGTCATGGAATAAGTTATCAGCATGTATGTTGATTGATTTCTTGCTAAATTCCTCTCTGTCTTAAAATGAAACAAAAACAAACAAACCACACTCTTACAGTTTGGCGTCCCTGATAGCAGTGTAATGAACTCCCTTCCCTTCCCTTCTTTTTCTTGTGGTAAATCTCCAATTCCCATCTCTCTCCTCTTTCTGACTTTCAGACCTGCATTAAGCTGATGCTTTAAAGGGCTAGGACCTGGGCCCAGCACGCTAGGCACCTAAAGCTTGAAAAAACATGAGGTGCCCAAATCCATGGGGTTGACAAGTACCCAGCGGACACCTGCAGCTGGCTCTTATACCTTGGTGCCATGTTTACCCAGGTCCTAACTAGGCTGTCCCAATTGCTGTCCACTCTTTCATATTCCAAGGGAGATGCCAAGCCAACATCCGTGAGTCTGGGCACAAAAGCCTCATGGATACAGAGAAAGAATGAGAGACTGGACTGTGAACTCAGCAGACAAGAATGGAGTCTGCCCCAAACAGGAGCTGGTACACTAACGTGTTTCCTTTGGAGGCTGGTCCTCCAGTGTTTGGGATGGGAATGTACAGTTTCCTGTGCTCCTTCCTCTTGTCTGCTTGCCTCTTAAGGTTCATCCATCATGTCCTCAGAGGAAAGCCCTGGTAACGGCCACCAAGTTGCAGATGAGGGCAGACTGGGTGCCGTGTTGCTTTTTGGAGCCCATGATATTTACAGGACATCCGTGGAGGTGAAATTGAAAAAACAAAAACACAGCTGTTACTAATTTAAAATGTGACAGTCCCCTCATCTCACCCTCCTGGAACCGGAGGAGAGGAATTATTGAAAATGTGACATGGGAGGAGAAGAATTACTGTGCATATTAAGCAAGGAGAAGAGTGATTGCTGAATGCATGATGTAAAAGGAGATAGTCACCACAAAATTAAATACAAAAAAAAAATCAGCAGAAAATAATTATTGTCTATACATTACAAGCTTGACATATGGTAAGTTTTCTACTTTTAAAAGCCTCTTGTAATTTCTGACTAACCCATTTAGCTGTCTGTTTCCTTCTATCCCACCCCCCACCCTGCCAGGCATCTGTGCTAGCAGAGAAGGTATTTTCTTGGCTTTTAACCCTTGTTGGGAGTTTTCTAGCCACACATAGGAGCCATTTTGAGGAAGATGAAGACCCCAAAATGACCACTAGGGTTTTCTGAGTAATGTCAGCAGGAAGTTCCCAAATCCTGGAACCCCCAAAAATCTTGCCTAGCTCTTTCTTCTCTGCTCTGTTCCAAGGTTTAGTGACCACAAACAGTGGGAATTAGATGAAATGGAGAAGAAGGAGGTGACTGACAGATGATCAGCGGGCATTGTCATCGCTTGAAGCTTAATGTCTGTTGACTTCTTTCAGGTGCTGGATGATTGTTAGCTTGACTGGTCTCAGACTCTAGAGGAGGACAGAGGTGTCCAGGGCCATCTCTCAGGCAGACAGGAGTTCGCACTCCATGATCACCCCAAGGGCAGCTAGAGCGTCATTCTCTGCAGTGATGCCCTGCTTTCTATCTGCACTGTCCAGTGCATAGCCACTAACCATGGGTGGCCTTTGGACATATGAAAGGTGGCCAGTGTGGCTGAGGACCTGAGTTTTAAATCTTGATCTTGATTCACTTAGGTTTAAATCCACATTTGATTATTGGATTGGACAGGGCAGTTCTAGACAGTTCAGTCTTGAAGAGGATGGCCTGGAGAAGGAAAGGAAGGCTGGTAGTGGGAGTCATCTGCCAGGGATGGGGGACTTTGATTTCTTTTGGGATGAACCGTGGCAGAACTGAGCAGTTTCTTCCACTAGGCAGGCGGGCCTAGGGGTCCGGCCAGACTAGTTTCCTCCCTGCGGAAGGGCATTATGAACTTCTGGTTCCAGCATGGAGTGCCAAGGGCTTAGGCCACTGCTATCCTTTCTCTCTGGGAAAATGCCAAAGACATTATTTACGGTGCTCAAGCTCATCTGGTCCTCCACAGAAGAGGCCAGGTTGGAGAAGGGTTCAGCATTGGATTTGGGTAAAGATCTAGGTCTCTTGATCTCCAGCCCAGTGGTTTTCCTGTACACCATGCCTTCATTTGCTGGGACCACTTTTCTCTTGAGGAAACCCTGGGCACATGCTTCATTCCCTTCTTGGAAAGGGTGGGATGGGACAGTTCCTAGAGCAACCTATCCCTCTCTCTCTCCTCGCCCTCTTTCCAACCTCTGGCCTTACCCTGACCTTTGGGAGTCTTTTTGGGTAATTGCCTGTTCCATCTTAAGATGCCAGTGCAAAGAGGATTTGCTGATGGTGTGTGGATTCAGGCCAGGTAAACGTGGACTTGGCAGTTTCCTGGGTTTCCCAGTCCCTGTGGAATCATTGAGATCAAGCCAGAATGAGATGCCAGGAATAGAACGAGTCCTGAGCAGATGAGCAGCCCATCACCCAGGAGCTGAGGCAGGATCCTGTCTCGGGGAGAGGGCAGCTGTCGCATGTGTCTCAGGCATCAGTGAGGCTATGACCAACCCTTCCAAGGGGGAGGAGAGGCCTCTGGTGCTCAGAGGGAATGCTGATTGAATCTGCTGGTAGGGCTATTGGTTTCTAGCAACTGTTCAGGGATGGTCTCTTTAGGATGCAGGTGACCAGGGTTTTCCCCTGCAGCGTGAGAGCTCCCGCAGGCCCAGGTGGGTGCTCTTGAACAGTTCACAGGGTGTGGAGCTATCTCTCAGGGCCTCACTGGTCTCCCCTCCTGGAGGGCTGGATGCAGAATCAATCATTCCTTCTCACCTTTGTGGATCTTCATTCAGCTTTTAGTTGCACTTGGCTATTTATTTCTCCACTAGGCTGACTTTAGGAAGTAGACTGGTTTTTGGCCCAAAGGAGAAACTGGAAGAGAAACTTACTGTAATGCAGGACTTATCTAAAAAGAGAAGCATTTGGTGCTGCTATTAATTCATGTGTGACCAGGACATGCCTTGGTCCTCTATGGACTTGAGCTTCCTCTGGTTAAAGGAGGTGGATTAGTGAGGGTTCTGATGAGGTTCCAGCAGGAAGCTCAGAGTAAAGGGCCTTCTTACAAATACCCGGGCAGAAAGGAGTGGGGGCATGCAGATGTGAGTAACAGTGGTGAGTGACAGTGGAACTGTTTCCAGCACTTAGGCCTGAAGGAATGAAGAAGGGAGCTTTAGGAGAGAAAGCAGAGATTGGAGGGAAAGAGTCAACTAATAGAATTTGGTAACTCTAGGACTCAACCAGTCTGAGGTGGCCCTGCAAGAAGAGGTTCTGTCCATCTTGCGTTTTCTCTCCCATCAACTGCTGGCAACTCCAGGTGTCAAAATCCTAGCAGAGGGGAGGTCAAGGCTGCCTACTGAAGTTGTCCATACAGGCCTGCCCCCCAGCCAGAGCAACTGGAGAGTGGATGTGAGGAGTTGAAAGGGTGAGAGCCAGCCCATAAGGAATGGACGGGTGGCCTCCCAGCTGGAGGGAGGCGAAATGAGGGGCTAGCACTGGTCATTTGCTGCTGACGTCTGAGTTCTGCCCTTGCAGGAAGGGTGCCCCCCCTTCCCCCCCTGCCTGCCTACATGGAGGTGGTAGTCATTCTCCCACTGTGCAAACTTCCGTTTCCAGTCTGGCCACGGAGGAGGTGGAGGGCTGTCTCCCTCGCCGCACCGTCCACCGCTGCCATCCGTCACTCTGCCAACCGCGAGAAGTAATGATAGATTAGTGCACATTAGGCCTCCCATCCTGCAGGCCTAAAAGCCAGGCCTTTACCAATCAGCGAGGGGTGAGGCAGTGCTAGGTGAGCCGGGCTCCGCGTGGGGAGCTGGAGGCGCCGGGAATTAATAAGTACTTGGAGATGGCAGGGATATTGAACTCATTCCTTAAATCAATCCTTAACCAAGAAGGATGAGGGAATGAAATTTTGGACAATTAGTGGGTAATGACGACCTTGCGAAAGGAGCTATTGACAGAGGTTGTGAAGGTAGAGAGGTGGGCAGCTGGTGGGTGGGTGCAGGTGCTGTGTTTGTGGATCCATAGGCTGCACTCCTCTCGGAGAGGAGGGTGGGTTGGCCTGGGGGTGCTCCTGGATTGCCTTTGGGGATCCTGGGAGAGGAGGTCTCAGTGGGGTCATCTTGCTGGATTAGAAAAAGAGACCAAATAGAGAGAAAACCTGGAGGCTTAGATAGCATGACCCGGGATTGTCCCTTCCTCTCCTCCACCTCTCCAGCCCCTTTTCCATGGACCCCACCTCTGTGCAGAGCATTGGTAGGGCAGAGTTAGGGCTTCTTCCTGCTGGACAGACCCCTGGTTTTGTCTGAACTCCCTGTAGTCCTTCCATCATGAGATCTCAGAGGGCTCATGGGCTTTCTCACCATCTGATGTCAGCTCCCGGGTTACAAGCAGCACCTGGGGCCCAGACGTGAGGGCTTTGCCCCTCACATTGGTGGGAGCCCAGCCTTCCTCCCAGCCCTGGCTTTTCAGCCCCTCTCATCTTCCTGGCCTCCTCTGTGGCTGAGTATCTGACTGATGATGTCCTCCCTCCTCCCGGGTCTCTGCCATGATATCCCCCTGGGTGCCATGACTCCAGAGCAACCAAAGCAGCCCTGGAAGACTTTGCTTTAGAGACTTCTTCAGTGACTTTCTCAGAAAGCTCAGCCTGAGCGTCCCGGCCCCAGCTGAGTGGTGAGACCTCCATAATGCCACTCCTTGGAAGCAGAGAAAGCTCAGCCTGACAGGGATCTAGGACATGTGTTTTATTCTGGGGGGGCTTTTCTGAGGTGTAAGAAGGGAAGGAAAGGACGTGGGCAAGGAAGTGGCTTCAAGTCAGGTTTTGCTTGGTTTGTTCCCATGCGGAAGGTTCTGGAGCCTGATCACAACTCAGAGATGTTCCCCCATGGGAGAGGCCAGCCTTTGCATCAGCTCATTAGACAAAGTGGCTTCAGGCAGCTGAGGGCAGTTCTGGGGGGGCTGGGAGGTAGGGAGAGAGTGATAAGTCCACCTTCATAGCACATGGCAGCAGAGCCCCCAGAGTGTCCATGGCAAAGGTAGTCAGAGCCTGTGGGCACTCCCTCTCATTCTATGATAATCAGAATTTCTTGCTCTCATATAGCATGTCACAAGCTATTGCACACTTTCAAAAAATTATCTCATTTTATTATCATAACGTAACTTACTTTGCAAGAGAAACTTGATCTCCATTTTATAGACAAGAAGCTAAAGCCCAGAGAGGCCAAAAGGGTGACCCCTGGGGTCACCCTTCTAGAAGACAAGGAAGTGGGAACCTGAACCTCTGTATGGATTTCAGTTCAGATTGTCCTCCAAGGAGACCTTCCCTGTTACAGATCTGCTTTCTTCACGAGAGCAAGAATGGCCCTAAATAGAGCATATTATTAGTGTCTTACTCACACTCCTCCCACCCACTGCCTTTTTAGCCAGTGTCCTCTCCAAAATGTGGGGATCTGAGAGGTTTCCACTTCTGGACTAGTCCCCTGCAGGCCGAGCGACACCTGGGAGGAGCCATCATCTCAGTGCCCTTTCTTGCCCCAGCTTTTCCTCCATCTGCCCTTTCTCTCCCTACAACCCATTCCAGTTCCTGACTCAAGTCTTGTTATTGCCATTATTATTGTTGTGATTATAGGGGAGAGACCACTGCATCTTTAATGCAGCCTTTTAGTTAAAAAGAGAACCAAAAGGAGCCATACTTAATTTAAAAGGACAAGTTAGTTCCCGTCTGAATTTTTTTTTTTTTGGCAGACAGTGCCTTAGTAAATTATATCTGGCAACCCCAAATAAATTGTGCCCAAGATTTATCCTTTTTGTGGACTTGCAGAACCCAGCTTCCGAGATGGCAGGTCTAAGGGACCCTCGAGAAGGACTGGCTAATTGCAAAAATTATCTGTATGTAACTTACAGGAGTGGTCTAGATGCAGTCCGTTGGGCTCAGGTCCTGCCTGAGGTGCACTTCAGGTCCTGAAGGTGCACTGCCAGAGGCACCCAGCAACCCAACATGGGCATGGAGCTCTTCTGTTCTGGGGTGCCTTCTCAAGGATTAAGGGCAAACAATAAAATGAACAAACTGGGGCAGAGAAGCTTTAGATAAGGAACGAAGGACAGAGCACCTTTGAAAGTTTTCCCAAAGGAGATGTCAGGGTTAGCTGGGACCGCCAGCATTTACTTTAGCTATTACTATGGATGAATAATTATGGGCAAGCCAGCAAGTACTGTGGGTTCATGGCAGGTTAATTGGGAATAATGGGTTTCATTCCAAACTGTGAGAAATGATATTTCAGAGAGAGAGAGAT
>PVHY01020403.1:0-25609 GCA_004024945.1 Uropsilus gracilis | reverse complement strand
TCTCTCTCTCTCTCTCTCTCTCTCTCTTTCTTTCTTTCTTCTTTCTTTCTCTTCGTCTTCGTCTTCTTCTTATTATTATTATTTGAGACTAGGTCTCGCTATTTTGCCTGTGGAACCGCAGGCTCACATTGCCAGGGGTACCACAGACTCAAGCAATCCCCAGCCTCAGCTTCTCTCGCTATTTTGCCTGTGGAACGGCAGGCTCACATTGCCAGGGGTACCACAGACTCAAGCAATCCCCAGCCTCAGCTTCCCAGGTAGCTGGGATTACAGGCATGTGCCACCACGCCCAGCTAGTCACGAACCCTTCTGAAAGGAGGAGCATCACAGCTAAATGCCCAGAATGAGCTGGGTTGAAATTTAACCTCATATACAACGAATAGCTACATAGGATTCCTTAGTTATATATAAAAATGGATGCAGGGCTTGGAATCCACGTGCTTTTTCATACCAGATTCTTGTCTCTTGAAGTTATAGAAAGTTCTTCAAGGACACACAGGCGAGTGAGATGAAAGAGGCAAGTTTATTTAAGAAAAAGGAAGTGATAGATCTGAAGTAAGAGGAGAAAGGAAAGCAAGACACCCTGGGCTACAAAAGTCCAGGGTGGGGTAAGATTACCTTGAGGTTAAACCAAAAATCTTATTTTATAAACCTTCTCATGAATCATCTATGCACCCACCAGTCTTTAATTGTGATGGCTGAAGCCACAGAGAGGTGGGAGCTCATTTGTGTGACTTTGCACTGAACCAGGTATGCATGTACTTGAAACCTGCAGGAACTTTCAGGAAAACTGCCTTGTGTCCTGTTAATGTTGTTTTCCCTGCTTTGTTGCTTGAAACCCCAGATGGGCCTGTCAGGTGTCTGCAAGTCCAGCATGATCAAAAAGGTGGCTTTGAAGTTAATTTTTCCCATGGCTCTTCCATGAGTTTTTCTTTCTTGGAGGCCCCCTTCCCTGCCTCAGTCTTTCTCTGAGGCATTTCCTCTGTCCCTGGTTTCCAAATGAGCAATAGAAAATTTGGAAAACATTAAAATCATTCAACTGAGTTGGAGAGCATCAGCAAATTCACCATGGCTTTAGGCTTCAGCCAGATGGACATGTACTCAAGAGTTGAAAATCTCTTCACAGAAAGCCCTAGAACATTTTGGACTCACAAGCACTTGACTAAACGACATTATTCACCAGGAAGTGGTCTTATTTCCAAATCCTTATCCTGTTTCTGTGCCAGACCCCAAAAGGAAATCCAAGGGTCAGTCATTCACATGAGGAGTTTAAGGGCCCTTGGAGGCTGGACGCACTTAGGCTCAGCTGAGACTCTCAAACCGACACCCGTGCGCTTTTACTCTGTGCAAAAGTTTAACTGGAGACTAATCATAGACAACACCTCATTCTCTGTACAGAGAGAGTTCTGCCATTATTAATAAGTTTTTGTTACTTCAATCTTTCCTTTTTATATTTATTTTATTTATTTATTTAGAGACTAGGTCTCGCTATTTTTACCTGTGGAACCGCAAACTCTTGTTGCCTGGGGTACCACAGACTCAAGCAATCCCCAGTCTCAGCTTCCCAGGTAGCTGGGATTACAGGCGTGCACCACCACGCCCACCTATTTTTTTTTTTTTTGGAACTAGGTCTCCCTACGGGCCCCAGGCGGGACTTGAACCGCAATCCCTAGCCCCGGCCGCTTCATAGGCTGAAGCTTACAGGCATGAGCCACCGTGCCCGGCATCTATGTTTGTATGTATCTACCTATGTATCTACCTATCTTCCCCGCGGCAATCTCTTACATCCCCTTGTCCCGTCCCTCAGAAATCAGTGATCAGTGTCTGCTAATTTGTGTATAATTATCTTCCCTTATCAGTTCATCTGCTTTGTTTCCTCATATTATTTCTATATGTGGACTCATCCAATGTTTGTCTTTATCTTTCTGCCTTTTTTGGTTTGGAAAAATCCCCTTGACCCCTTCCAGGGAGCCCAAACCAGGAAGGTGGTGGCTGTTGCTGTAGCAGGGAGCTGCAGGGTCAATCTATCCCATAGGATGTGGGTGAACTAGGCAACCCATCCAGTTAGCTTTTGGGAGTTTGTGCCACTCACTCTTTGCAGCAGGGGTCTAGATGGTGGCTTGAGGGGGCCTTGTGGGAGACATTCTGCAGGTGTTGGCAGCTAGGCAGTCGCAGAAGCTGCAGCAGGAGGTGGCTATGGTAGAGGACTTGGGTGTGACAGCCAGTGTGGCAGCTGGTCAAGGCCCTGACTGTGGCCCTAATGCTTCTGCCTTGCTCAGTGGTGACCACAGGTCTTCTGGGGGAGGGTGCGGGGTGGGGTTTGCAGGCTGGGGCAGGTGAGTAGCTTGGGGTGCAGTGAGGGGTGGGTAGAGGGAGGAGCTGTCTGATGGGTGGAGGGACAGACCAGTCTGGGTGCTTGCACAGGACAGACTGGGTAGCGCTTGGGGTACAAGGGGGTGAATGTTGGTTTTTGACAACCACACTGTGGTTGCAGAACATCCTGTGTCCGGTCTGTGGTCCCAGGTTCTGAGTCTTTATATAGACCCACATCGCCCTCAGAGAAGGGCCAACTATAAGACAGTGAGGAGGGGGAGGGGCAGCAGTGAATTGGGGGAGGGGACTGGGATGGGTGGATGATCTTGTTCTCGAAGGGGTCCTCAGGTTGCTGCCATCATCTCCTTCTGCAAACAGGCCTTCAGTGGAAGCATCCAGATCTTCAGCATCTGTGGTCAGCATCAGCCGGCATGAAGAACTTGCTCATCAGAACTCATAGTGGTCTCTGCTCCTGGTCATCTTCTGGAGCACCAGCGCTGTTAGGTGTCCCCCTGGGTCTGCAGTCACAAGCATCACAGGGACAGGGACATCCTCTACTCGCTCATGCACCAGCACACCATGTCCAGCTCAAAGTAGCCCTTGTCCTTGGCTTGTGAAGGATTGCCAGCTCTGCTCGCATGCCAGGTTGGCCAGAAAATTCAAAGGAGACCATCTCCATCTGGAGGGGTTTTATAAGCCTGTAGTACAAGCTCGTAGGGCTCTACAAGCTTTGTCCCCAACCCAGGTACTCAGCCCATCAGGGTAGCTCGGATAACCTCTTCTAGTAGCATCCACTTGACATAACAAAAAAAGGGGCAGGAATAAGTCTTGATCCTTCTGCATTCCTTCTTCTACAAGTAGAGGGAGAGGTTGAGACCCACTGTTTCAAGCATGCCAGAGGGGCAGGACAAAGCCCACAGGCTGGAGGAGCTTGGTGAGCCAGGAGCGCCAACACCTTACATAACTGGATCAGCCAGAACCCATAAAAGAGACACAGCCTGGGCAGCCTGGGCAGCCTGGGCAGGTGGAGGTTGCCCAGGCACTCGCATCACCAGGCTGAGGCTTGTTTGCTTGTGTTGGGTGGTGTCTACTTCACCCTCGTGAAAGAAGCACGTACCTTTGAAATAAGTTGTCCTTATATTTTATATCCACTGAACTGGTCCAGGGAAGAGGGCCACCATAGCAGGAACGTGGCTAAAGGGACTTACACCCAGCCTGTCCACAGCAGAGTGCTCCTGGCACCCAGCGTACAGCTGGCCAAGGGCAGCGAGGAGCCAAGGTAGCCACTGGAGCTGGGCTGACTGCAAGGGACCAAAACAGTATCCCAGGGTCCCATATTTTCTGTGGTGTATACATGGCAGCTCTCTAATGTGTAAAAGGCGACTCCATTATTGTATCTGTCACAGAGATCAGCAAATTTTTTCTGTAAAGGACCAAAAAGTATATCTATCAGACTCTGTGGATCGTGGATCTATCTGTTGCAACTACTCACCTCTGGCCCTGTAGGACAAAAGTCCTGGATGATAAACAGCTGAGTAAAGTTGTGTTTCAATAAAAAAGTGTATTTACAGAAATAGATGCCAACTTGGAGAGGGACATTAGCAAGATGGTGACACAGGAAGATCTGGACTGTGTTTTCCCTAGAGAAACCATGACTTAACAATAATATATGGCCCCAAAAGTTCTTTTACAAACTTCAGAAAGCAGTAAGAAGTCACAGCACCAGAGGCAACTGAAATCAAAGAACAGCTACACCGAAACTGGTAAGAAACTATTTGATTTAAACCACACCAGCCCCTTCCCCAGGCTTGCACAGCCTGATATTAGGGGAAAGTATCTAGCTCATACCTTCTCCCTGGGAGGGAAAGAGGAACTTACTCCCAAGTCCTGGTGGTTCAGGAGACCTATGGAGAGACTGGTGTCTGTCTCACCTGGCAAAGAGTGCTGAAAGGTAACTGGCATATCCTGAATGCCTGAGACTTCTGAGAACAAGGGAGCCACCTTAGTTTGTGGTGCCTCCCCAAGTACAGACAGACACGGACCCAGCTTGTTGGAATCGAGAGAGTGCCTAAGGTAGAACATACATCCGGATTTCTGGCTTTGATGGAGGAATGCCTGAGGAGCTAGTTTGTGTCTCACCTGACTCAGAGCATTTATGGAACCAGAATACGTTAGATGCCTGAGGGCCAGGAGAACAACACAATGTTCTGTGACTTGTTGCAGCCCTAGAGAACCTGCAAGTAGTGAAGCGGGACAGCAGAGGGAGCAGAAGACTACAAGCTCCTGGAAAAGAATGCAGCGGACCCATCTTACTAGGAAATGATACACACAAATCCCCAGAGCAGCCCGCCACAAAATGTTTGAAATGTTTCCATATTCTCTACTGGGACTGACTAGTGAAGGTCTTCTCCCCATATAGTCATAAAGATTGGGAGTGGAGACTTTTCTTTGAAATATGAAAACACAATAGAATATTGGCAGGCATGTGAAGACACAAGGCAATATGACCCAATCAAAGGAACAGAGTAAGTCCCCAGAAGAAATATTGATCTATGAATTACCTGACAGATTTTAAATAATCATCTTTAAGTAAATGCAGGATAACATAGATAGGCAACTAAACAAAGTCAGGAGAATGATTCATGAACACAAGAAGATTATCACTCAAAAGGAATGATAATAATAATAAAAAAAAAAAGAACCCAATTCTGGAGCTCTAGAATACACTAACTAATTGAAAAGTTCACCAGAGGGCATCAACACAAGATGTGTCAAGCCAAAGAAAGAATCAACAAACTTGAAGACAGTGCTTTTGCGAGATAACACAAGAGAATTGGAAATTGGATTGTGAAGAGACAGTTGCACAGTCATGTTCATTACTGTGTTAATGACAATATTAATGTGCTCATACAGAGATGGAAGCAAGCCAAATATCCATCCTCAGATGAACGCATAAAGAAAACGTGTTATCTTCAGATCAATGAGTATTTGTCAGCCTTATCAAGGAGGAAAATCCTGCCCTACACAAGAAGGAGGACAGACCTCAAGGACACATGGTAAGTGAAATAAGCCAGTCATTAAAAGGAAATGCCACATGACTTCACTAATAGAGGACGCTAAAGTCAAACTCAGAGAAACAGAAAGTAGAATGGTGTTATCAGGGACAGGGGATGGGGGTGGAGTCCGCAGGAGTGGAGAAGGGAAACAGGAAGTTATTCTATGGGAATAGTTTTAGTTTTTCAAGCTATAAAATAACAGTTCTAAAGATGTGTTGCACAACAATTTGCACATGTTAGCAACTACTTAAAAATGATGAAAAAAATAAATGTATGTTATGTGTTTGTTTTTTACCACAACTGCAAAGACTGACGATGTTTCATAGGTCACTGTTTATTAGTTTAGCATCAAAGAACATTTTTTAAATTGCTAGATTAGAAAACTTTCAGCTTCACCATCCATTATTAATCATATCATGTACATGTAAGACTCCAATTTAAGTCTCCTGTAAGAGTCTCTTCCCTTTGTGAACTCTAAGTTTTCTGAACATTTCAAGTTTTCTTGTGCAGAGAGTATTTGTATACATTCTTTGCAGTGTGAGCACCTAGTAATCCACTATAAAGGTGGGTTGATACCCCTGCCCTTGATAATAGGCCTATAAATTCATTAAGTCACACTACAAACACCCAATGGTTGACCTTGAGAGGGAGTTGAGGATAAAGAGGGGAGAGCAGGCAGAAAAGGAGAGGGGAAAGGGAAAAAGAGCCACACACATCACCTTATTGTGTGCCTGGGGCCAAGCATCCCTATGATGTCAAAGTTGCTGGAGGTCCACTGTCCCATGAGAAACAGGCTTGGAGAGACTGAGAAACCTGGCCAAGGTCACACAGCCCTCCAGTAAGAAGCCCATAGTTTAACCTCTATAATTCCTACTGAAATAGGGTCAAAAAAGGGCAGAAACCACTAGCCAACAAGTCACATTTAAAATGAGGTTTCTGTTACCCCAGGTTCTCTGAGGTTCATACCACCTGCAGGTAGCAGTTGCCAGTCAAATGCAGTTTGACAACAGTGTTTACTAATAAGGGAATTCAACAGGGAAAACAAAAAGTCAAGGCCACAAGTGGCAGTTATCTTACCCCAGTCACCATTTAATCCAAATGTCCCAAACACATGTCCTTGTTGGTGCCCCTTTGCCCCTCCAAACCTGAGGCAGGCGCTTTGCAAATTTCAGTCTTTCTCCAGCATCTTCTCTTTGTTTCTTCTCTCTCCATTGTTCTGAGCTGCTCCACCGCTCCAAGGCTTTTCAATTTTTTTCCACAATAGCTGATGCCCAAATCAGCTTTCCAAATCCCTGGCCACTTCCAGGTACCTGCTCACTATGCCACCTTGCTGCAGTGCCAAACTCCACATACCCACTACTCTTCTGCCTGCCACCATGGCTCCTTGCCACCACCAGCTCATTCTTCCAGGGGGCTTCTGCCCAGCCTGGTCATTCAGGCTACTCTTTACCCACCTGCCATTCTCATGTCTCTTCTCCCCAAAAGTCTCTGCCTCATGTCTCTGCTCCTTTCCTATTTCTCTCTCTTTTTTCCCTAAAAACCAAAGGTTCCAATTTCCCTCTACACATTCTCTTGGTGATATATTTCCTCTTCCCCTTTTGGAGTTTGCAACAAAGTAAAAATACCCTTATCCTGTTTAGGCCTCTTTTACCTCTGTGTTTTTCAGACACAGGTAATGGCATCAGTGCCTAAATTTTAATACTGCCCATTTTGGGGTCCTGGCTTCACTACTTCTGTGTAGGAACTATTTTTGATATGTGTTTTTAGCCAGCCTGAACTGCCCCCCCTAACTCAGAATACAAACTATTTTGTCAGTCAATTACCCTGGCATCCACTGTAGAATACTGTAATTTCCCTGGAGATTGCCTCTCCCCTGAATTCTCAAATTCTCTGAATTTGATTGCAGTTTCCTTGCTGAAGAGAAGGCAACTTCCTGCCATGCACCATATTGACTCGCGGGGGCGCCATTGAGGCCCAACCACCAAATGAGACAGCTGGTCAGCGGTCCACTGCCCTTCGGCTCTGGAAGGGAGGTCCATTACTTCAGTCAGGAGCGCCCTCTGCTGTTTGGAACGATCCGAGTCAACTTCAGAATCCTCTCCTTCTGTTGGAACGGCTGTGTTAGCTTCCAGGGACCCTTACGCATATCCTAATAGTAAAAATCATAAATCAAACTAAAAAACCATAGCTTTTAATGTAACTAAAACATGGTAAAATATCACAGGTGACTGAATTTAGTTATTGTGCATGTCCAGATATGCTGTTTATGGGTTAACATTGTTATTACAGTCAGGATTCAAAAAATTTTGTTCTATAAAATTTATTTTTCATGCCTCCATTTCAGCAAAATCACTATTTGTGGTGATATAAGTATTTCAAAGATTTTATGTTCAAGTGATAGGATAGCTGATTAAGACAACCTTTCTTGAATTCTTTTAAAGAGTTTTAAATTTACTTCATTTTGAATCAAAAATGTTCTACTGAGGCAGTCACAACTGAAATTATTGTCACTAAGATCTTTATTTTGTGTGTATGTGTTTTAATATATGATCTTTTATTATTTATTTTTTGACTACATCTATCTATCTATCTATCTATCTATCTATCTATCTATACAGATACATATACAAATACTACATCTTTATTTATTCCAATATTCTCCAATCACCTTATCCCCTGAGCACCTCCTTTATCTCTTGTGCCCTCTCCCTCCCCCAACTTTACTCTCCTCCCCCTACTCCCATCAATGCTTCAGTTGGCAGTTTTAAATTTTTCTTGTCTATTTGTTTTCCCTAAATCTCTCATATAAGCAAGGTCATTCCATTTTCCTCTTTTTCTTTCTGATGAATTTCTGCAAAGGTGATTCCTTCTAGCTCTATTCATATTGCTGCAAATGACATAAATTTTTCTTCTTTGATTGATGCATAATATGCCATTGTGTACACATACCACATCTTTTTTCAGCTATTCATCAGTTTGGGGGCGTTTGGGTTGTTTCCGTATTCTGGCAATTGTAAACAGTGCTGCGACAAACATGCAAGTACAGGTGTCCTTTTTTATTAGTGTTTTTGTGTCCTTTGGGTAAATTCCCAGTAGTAGGATTGCTGAGTCGAGTGGTAGTTCCACTTTTAGTTGTTTGAAGGATCTCCACACAGCCTTCCATAGTGTCACTGAGATCTGTAAAGCAATACTGAGATTTGGAAATCAACTACAAGTTGCACATCATCAGATATTGTAGTGATTCATATAAATTTTTATTAATATAGAAAACATTACAAAACATTTTACTATCAATTTTCCAATGAAAACTTTCATCACTTAAATGGTGGTTTTTCTTATCTCACTGTTCTTTTAAAGCAACATCCAAACTCAACAGCAAGTACATTGTAAGGAATTACAATTACACATGTATTCCTGTTTATTTTGTCTGGTGACTTGCTTATAAAAAGAATAGTTTCCTGTATGCTTGGTAATATTTTTATTGTGAAGTTTCCTTTGGTGAGAATACATTTCCCCCATTTGTCTCTGCTGTACATTACAAAAATATCTCCTATTGGCATCAACTATGTAGCTGAGCCCTGAACAATGCCAGAGGTTAGGGGTACTGAGCCCCAAGCAATCAAAAATCTGTGTATAACTCTTTTTATTTTGTTCAGTTTTTTTTTCTGTCTTTCTTTCAATTTGTTTCTGCTACTATGATTTCTTCTAGGTACATCCATGTTATCATAAAAACGATCAAATTTGTCATTTTTAATTAATGAGCAATATTCCATTGTGTATGTACAACTCTTGACTCCCCCCAGACACACCTCCACACACATCATCCCTCCGTTTCTGTGGGGGATTGTCTAGTCAGTCCATCACAAGGACAGTTATTACTTACTTTGTTCCTCTGGCTGGGCCATACTTTCCTGCTTCTTTATTCTCTATATGATTTTTTTTTGGGGGGGGTACAAAAGTAGACCTTTGGGTCTCAGAATCTGGTAACCCTAAATATCACATTTTTTTCTGTCTCTGTCTGTGTGTGTGTGTGTGTGTGTTGTATTGTCATCAGGTGTCTTTTGACTGGGACCCAGTTGAAATGAAAAAATTCCTTTATCTAAATCCTTTTCTGAGCACCCGCTTTTTTCCCTGAGCACACAGAGTGAGTCTACACCCCTACCCCTTTCTGATAGGGAGCTACTTTTAAGTATCAGCAGACTTAGATGTTTCAAAAAGAGAAGAGAAAAGCTTCCGATCCTGTTCCTTTAAGCCCCCAAGAAATCACTTCAGCTGATAGGAGTTGAAACAATGGCAGCCAGAGTCTGAGCGCACATCTCAACCATCAAATGCAGACATCAAAACACAGGACCGCACGTTTGGAGGCTGAGACTGCTATTGCCCAGCCCACACAAAGAATGGCCAGGAATGTGGAACAGCAGCCTGCTTGGGACTTGGAGGCAGGAGATGGCATTTTGCAACTGTCCCAATAGGTTCATCATCAGTTCTAGCAGCTAAAGAAGGTCGGAGCCTTTGGGATTATCTTCATGGAATTTTTAGTGCTGAACAGGGGAAAACAGGCAGCAAAGATACAGCCACTTCTGTTTCTTTCTCGAGCTCCAATCTCCTTTCCATGCTCACATTCTCTCCCTCCCTTCCAGGCTGATGCTGCTCTTTCATCCATGCCCTCCCAGGCCGAGGTGTGTCCACCGATGCATGTGCACACCTACTGGGTCAGGTACGTATAGTCCTGGTGAGGGCGAGGTACCAAAGGTGCTCATCTTAGCGGCTGATGGTGGAAAAAGTCTGACCACTCATTTACCCTAACAGATGGATCGCTGATACCAATGCTAAAGGCTGAAATTGATAAAAAGGAAACATAATTTATCAACCAAGCTTCACAGGGTCAAATAGACTTCAGAGTTCCCACGAAGGCTTCTGTGATTACAATTGTCTAGGGAGAGATGCATTCTTAATGCTTCCTATTGAGATTCTTAATTTTCTCAAGAATTTTTAATGAATTTTTGAATGATTTTTATGAAGGTTCTTCAAAATCTTTGCCAAATAAATTCAATATGGGCTTATTAGTGTGGACAGTTTTTTTTGTTTTTTTTTTTGCCACTTTAGTTTCAGTGTTCTTAGTTGCCAGTTGACAGGTATTTGGGCTATTACAAAACTCTGGACCCTTTTGAAATTTTTCATTTTCATAGGTTGCCATCCAGTTTTGACTTAACAATGCAGGTGTGACCAATTTTGCGGGTTGTGGTTCCAATGACAATCTAATTTTTCAGGTCCTTGTTGTGCTTTTTTTAGTCTTGTTTGTTTCACTCCTGCAACTGGGGCTCCTCTTGTCTCTATTGATCCTATTTGGGGGGCAGAAGGACTTCCTTCACCAGATCGTCTGGTGCATCCGGTGAAAAAGGGGAGTCTCCAGTCCAATTTTAGTATATGTACTGCCTAAGCGAGCACGGGAGCCTCCAGCCCACAGAGAGATTCCTAGCCTGGGCAATTGTGGTTGTGGGAGGGTACTTCCTTTGTAGGTGGCTCCCCCTCCAACACTGCTTCCCGCTGTCTGTTCTCAGAGGACACAGAATTTTCCCATTCTTGGTGCTGGTTAAAGTGAGAGCCTCTTAGCTGACACCTCTCTCACCCACCGTGATCTCCAGGTAAGGATGGGGCATCTTGAACCTGGAAGGAAAGGAGAACATTTCCCCAGACCACTCACTGACACCAGGACTTCAGATCAACCTCCCTCCCAATTCTACTGGATTTGCTGCTGGGGTCTGTTCAGACAAAAAAAAACAAAAACAAAACAAAACAAAACAAAACAAAACAAAACAACTTGGGTCACATCTTCTTGCTAGATTCACAGTCAGAAAACACAGGATCTGTGTCATCTGGTTTGACTGGTGAGTGGCACCTCATAAAATGCCTCCCCCCCCCCCATGTTCCTTGCCCAGTCCTGGGACCCTAGCCAGTTTGCCATCAAACTGTTTCAGCTTCTCCTTTCGCTGTCTTTTGTGTTATTTCCAGGGTTTAGAACTGCATTTAGGGGGAAGGAATAGAAAGAGACAAGCATGAACTGCTCTGTCTAGTCAGGAAGTCTGGGTCTGATTATTATTTTAAGTCACTAGGTTTGGGGACAGTTTGCTGCATAGCCATTATAGCTGACATATTCTCTAAGACAAAATTTTTCAACATATTTCACTGTTATAAATTTATTTTATCTTTTGAGACTAGGTCTCGCTATTTTTGCCCATGGAACCACAGGCTCATGTTGCCCGGGGTACCACAGACTCAAGCAATCCCCAGCCTCAGCTTCCCAGGTAGCTGGGATCATAGACGCATACCACCACGCCCAACTATTTTTTTGGGACTAGATCTCGCTTCGTGCCCCTGGTGGGACTTGAACCACAATCCCTGGCCCCGGCCACGGCTTCCTAGGCTGCCACCTAAAGGCATGCGCCACCATGCCCAGCTCACTGTTATAAATTTAATAAATGAAACCATTTGAACATGTAGGCAATATATATAAAAATATATATGTATATGTAGGCCATATATATATATATATATATATATTACATCATGTATTCCCCAGGATTCTCTCTCCCACCACCATATCACCTGTGAGCTGTCATCTGGATCTTTTGTGCTCTCCCTTCCCTGATTTCCCCCACCCCTCCCCCATCCCACCCTCTATGCTTTAGTTTGGTTGTTAGCTTGTTTTGGTTTTTTTCTCTTGATCTTTTGTTTGTTTTCCTTATATTCCATCTATAAGTGAGACCATCTGGTTTCTGTCTTTTTTTTTTCTGACTTATTCCACTAAAATAATTCCTTTCAAGGCCATCCATGTTATCACAAATGCTTCATATTTGTCGTTTTTAGCTGATGAATAATATTTCATCATGTAAATATGCCACAACTTTTTCATCCATTCATCTGTTTTGGGGCATTTGGGTTGTTTCCAAATCCTGACTATTGTAAATGGTACTGCAAAAGTACAGGTGTCCTTGGGACAGATTCCCAAGGAATTGATGGATTGAATGGTAGTTCTTTTCTTTTTTGAGGCTAGGTCTCGCTATTTTTGCCCATGGAACTACAGGCTCCCGTTGTCTATAGTATCACGGACTCAAGCAATTCCCAGCTTCATCTTCCCAGGTAGCTGGGATTACAGGTGTGCATTACCATACCCAGCTGTTTTTTGGGACTAGGTCTCTCTATGTTGTTTCGAGCGGGACTCAAACCGCGATCCCTAGCCCCACCTCCTTCATAGGCTAAAGCTTACAGGCACGAGCCACCGTGCCTGGCTGAATGGTAGTTCTTCTTTCAGTAGTTTGAGGGTCCCCAACACAACTTTCCGTAGTGGCTGGACCAGTTTGCATTCCCACCAGCAGTGTAAGAGTGTTCCTTTTTCTCCACATCCACTCCTGCACTTGTTGTTGCTCCCCCCCCCTTTTTTTTTTTTGATACGGGCCATTCTTACTGGCATTCCATTGGCTTTCTGAGGTCTATTCTCATCTTTGAATAGCAGCATTCTTTCAGAGCCCAGTGAGGATTAACAGGTAATGCACAGGAAGCATCTGACACATGGTGATACTTGCCAAGTTATTACCCTTTCTTTTGTTCTGTGCAGTTTTCAAATTTCTCAGGTACATTCATAATTAGATATTTTGCCCATGGAGTACATTCTCTTCTTCTATTCTCTATTTTCTTTTAAGTCTCAATTGAAGCTGGGATTGCTGTTGCTGAGTGAGAGGGATCAGTTGCTTATTCATAGTCAATGGTGTATGACTCTGGGATATGTCACACTCCTCTTGGGTGGCTTCCTTTTGAAGGAGTTTTTCTCATTGTTGGTCAAGAAAATCCCAGATGGGAATTCTTGCTTAGAATCACATTTGACAGCATATAAACGAAATCTGAAAAATGGTGACATAATAAAAGGGGTATTTTTCTTAAGTGACTAGAAGCCTAGAGGTGGTCCAGGCTCTGCGATGCCCTCAGAGGCTGGATTCCCGTAAGTGCTTTGCCCCACCTTGTTTAGAGCTTGAGTGTATTCTAGGCCAACTAGCCTTCTCACTGTAGTATTAGACTGCGTTCGTGATCAAGGCAGGCAAAAGGAAGATGGAGGAAAATGACGGATGTAACAAAGAGAATGTAACAAAGGGAAGAAGTTTACCAGGAAAGGAGCCCCTTCCCATCCCCAGAGCTCTCCCTTTATATCTCATTAGCTTGAAAAGATTTTCTCACAAAAGGAAACCCTGCAAGGGAAGTGGTTGCACATTGAGCCAGTAAGATTCCATTCTGTGAATGAAAATGGGGGTGGGAGGGAGGGTGGGGAGTGGAGTAGGAATACTGGGAAGATGAACTTGTTTGCCTCAACAGTCTCATTAAGAGGCTAATGACTCAGCCAGTACTGGCTCTTCTGGCTAAAGATCATGTAATCCTTACTACTCATATATGTTCTGAGAACCAGCAAATTCAAAGCCCAGAGTATGAAGATAACCAGGAGATCCACTCCTGTTTTTTTTTTTTTTTTTTTTACATTTTAATTTAATTTAATTTTTTATTTTGGAGACTAGGTCTCGCTATGTTGCCTGGGGTACCACAGACTCAAGTTGACCAGGGTGCTGCAGACTCAAGCAATCCCCAGCCTCAGCCTCCCAGGTAACTGGGAATACAGGCACCTGCCACCGTGCCCAGCTGCTTTCTCAAGACTAGGTCTCTCTACGTTGCCCGAGTCTCGAACCCGCGAACTCAAGCCTCTTGCCTCCCAGCACTTGGACAACAGGTGCACACCACCACGCCTGGCTTCACATGCTTATTATAATTGACATACACTAGTCTACCTCACCTTTTTTCTCTCCTAAAGGATGTCATGCCATCCTTGGATCCACATAGAACACAGCCTAAAAGCCCCCAGCTCTGACTGTCCTGATGCCCTGAAGTTCACAACTGTTCTGCTGTCTCCCATCTGAATCTATCCTGTGAAGTGGTAGAGCATAGAGAGAGGGTTACAGGCATCAAATATAGGCAGTGGGATATAGCTGTCAGGTGGTAGGTATTAGGTGTAGGCAATGGGGTGTAGATAGTGGAGCACAGACAATGGTATAGACAGTGAGGTGTAGATGGGAGGGTGCAGACAAGAGGTGTAGACAACAGAGTATGAATGATGGATTACAGACAGTAGGTGTAGAGAATAGGATGTCACTGTGGTGATACAATAGGATGTATCACCAAACAGTGGGCTTACTGTCCAGCGTGCGTAAAGCACACTGGTACCAGGTTTTGAGAAAATGAAGTTTTCTTGCAAGTTGATTGGGAAGGAGGCAGGAGGAAAACTCAAATTTGCTTTCCCATCTAGGAAAAGGAACAGGTTTATGTTGATTTAGGGGAATAAGATTGAGAACAAAGGAGTTAAATTTTTCTTGGTTAAAAAGTAGATGGGGGCAAGGAAATGTGAATTTGGCTGAAGTTCATTTACTAATTGCAAGAAAGTTGGAAGAGACTTTTCTTTAGATAACTGGAGTTTTTGATGCCATTGATGGTGGGCCCCTCGCTGCTGTTATTTCAGTTCCACCTCAGCAATCTCTCAATTTGGCTGATTTGGGGTTCAGCATAAGGTCGGTTATCTCTGTGGAAGCCTAGGTTCTTATCTATTGTTGATATTCCTTCGGGCTTTGCTGTGTCAGTGAAAGCAAATCCCAAAGAAAAGTGTAGATCTTTTCTTTGGGGTGCTAAGGTCTGAGATCTTTTCTTTGGGGTGCTCAATGTCAGCAGGTGAGCTGAGAACATGACCTCATCTCATCACCATAATAAATTGACATTTACTAGGATCTATTACTCAAGGGATTTTCCATCCATGAGCAACAAACGTGTCCGACATCCCACAGCCACCACATGGCAGTGCCAGCAGGAGCCCCGCACAGAGCTGGAGCAGGCACGCTCTCGGAGCAGGGACACCTGTCCTTGTTCTGTGACACAGGGTCAGGTGGCTGGCCAGATGGCCCAGAGAGATGACAGAAACCTGCTCCCTCAGGTCTTGCTCCCAATACAGGTGACAAACCCAGCTTCCATTTAGGGGCTCAGCTCTGGCCTCGTCCCACATGCTTGCTTGTTTTTAATCCTGATTTAGGATGCTCCAAAAGGCAGGATGCTTAAGCCTGGGGAATGGAGGGAGTCTAATAACATTTGGGCTTAGTGTGAAGTTAATTCTTTCCACTCTTTTGGAGAGACTCAGTCACGGCAGATTTCTAATGGCACATTTGATGCTATGAGCTCTTGTGGTCTCTGTTTTTACAATAAGTCCCCAGGCTGCTATTTAAAAATAAAATTCACAAAATTAGAGACCAAATTGCCTTTATTAAATAATTTGTGAATCAGACAGCCTCTCATCTAGTGAGTAGAAAGGTGCTGTAACGGTTTGTATAGACAGAAAGAGTGGGACAGAAAGAGTATATCCCAGGGCATCAGGCCCTTTCCAGGCAGGAAGACCAGTCTTGGGGGCCATGGTCTGGGTGGTCACACCAAGGACAAGACCAACAGGAAGAGGAAATTGACCTGGCAGGCCCCTCTTACCCTCTTAGCCCAAAATGTGACAAATATGCAGCGAGCCATTTGCATGGTTACTTCAGAAAGAATACCCTCCTCTTACTCTTTCTTTCTTTCTTTCTTTCTTTCTTTCTTTCTTTCTTTCTTTCTTTCTTTCTTTCTTTCTTTCTTTCTTTCTTTCTTTCTTTCTTTCTTTCTTTCTTTCTTTCTTTCTTTCTTTCTTTCTTTCTTTCTTTCTTTCTTTCTTTCTTTCTTTTTTGAGACTAGGTCTCACTATGTTGCCAAATCCCATGGACTCAGGTGATCCCCAGCCTCAGCCTCCCAGGTAGGTGGGATTACAGGTGCCCACTACCATGCCCGGCTGACTTTTCGAGACCAGGTCTCCCTATGTTGCCCGGGATAGTCTTGAACCTGCGAACTCAAGTGATCCTTGTCCTCTTGCCTCCCAGCACTTGGATTACAGGCGCATGTGACCACGCCTGGCTCCTTTGTTTTTTCAATGATCCTGAAATCTCACCTGTGGGTTTGGGGTTAGATTTTTATGAGTTTTGTTTTGTTTTATTTGGTTGGGATGTTTTACCTCTGCTTTGTCCTTACCATCTCTGGGTGACAATTGTGTTTTTATTTGGTTGTTTGTTTTGCCCCTCCCCATTTATTTATTTTTTGAAAAAGCAAAAACAACTAAACCCCCAACTCTGTCCTTATACCAGCTTCACTCTTTTTCCCACCCACCCCCACCCTCTTCAACTCTGACAACTTCTCTAGGTATCAATGCCTATTCAATCATTTTTACTTTGAATTGTCAGCTCACCCACAGTATTTCCATATATATATATAGAGAGAGAGAGAGAGAGAGAAAGAGAGAGAGAGACGTGGAATTATCCAGTATTTGTCTTTTTCCTTCTGGTTCACTTCACTTAGTTGAGTTGTCTCAAGCTCCTTCCACTACTTTCCTGCAAATGGCAAACTTTCACATTCCCTTAGAACTAAGAGTATCCCATCCTGTATACAGACCACATCTTCTTTACCCAGTTATCCATCAGGGGTCATGCAGGCTACTTCTGCATCTTAGCTATTGTGCTTCTTTTCCTTGGAAAACAAGAGAAGCTTCCATTGAAGTGAAGAGGCCATGTTCTTTCTCTGCTGAGCAGAAACATCTGGCATCTTGGAGCAGGTTTTTTTGTACTTTAGAGATTTTCTAAAAGATTTTCCGCAGCAGCACCAGAAGGATGTTGGGCAAGGCCACATCTGCCAGGATCCCCTCCATCAAATGTGCGGAGCTGAGGCATCTGGAAAGGTGTGTGGGCAAATCTATGGGAGCCAAGAAGGACATTGAAGAAAACTTAGAATGAAAACCCTGGTCCCTCTGCTTAAAAGAGAAAGATAAATACATAAAGAAAAATATATAATTACCATGTGTCTCAGTTTTCACGACACAAACCATACCCTAACAATACTCTTTACATAAACTCAAGCAATGTAATGCAAGCGAATATCCAACTTTGCCACCCTCTGCTGCAATCCAAGGCCCACTCTTACCCTCAGCCCTTTTTGCCATGTATTTATGAGAGTGGGCCTGCAGAGAGGTGAGTCAATTCACAGGGGGATATGGTTTGTTCTGTGGAGGTGTGTGAATTGTTCTCGTACAAATGGCATCCTCACAAATGACTATATGCAATTTGTGTTTTCACTTAACAGTGTATTTGAGAGGCCTTCCCAACCACATTACTCTGTAATAATTGCCTCCTCTCTCAGAACATGCATACAACATTGTGTGCTACCCACACCCCTACTGATAGACATGTTGTCTGCGGTTTGGGGGAACTGCCAGCAATGCTTCCATGAGAGTCCCATCTGTATTTCTTTGTCCATATGCACAAATGTCTCACAGAGACATTTTGAGTTTTCATAGCTGTAGCCACTTACCCTCTAGAGCAGTGGTTATGTCCTCTTTCCCCAACGTGTTTTTCTTTTCTCCAGAAATTTTGGAAAAAGAAAATAAATGGTAACTGAAATCTCAGCATGCTGAGATAACATTAGTTTTGTGATCATTGCTGTCACACTCACATACCTATTAACAGGAATAGTACTACATCAATATGCATTATTAAAAATGTAAGCACCTTTATAATGCAATCATTTTTCTTTTGAACTTCTCTCTCTCAATTCCCCACCTCCCTCATGCACTAATCATTTTAATCTAATATGAACTTCTGGTTAAACATGTGGGTTGAAAATATGCATTAACCTGTGCTCTCTGCAAACCTCTGCTCCCACCACACCAGACTAAAATGACAGTAAATGAATGACAAAGGCATTACTCCAGGGGACAAAGTGCACATCAAAATACTGGACAGTATTCAAGAAATGTCCATATTTGGGAAACTAGAAAGTAGATAAATTCACCTTTGTCCATGATTCAGCAGACAGGGAGAGCTGAACCCTAACTACCCTTCAGCGGGAGACTAGTAACACAAGTTGAAGTGTTCTTGCTGACCCCTAAAAGGGGCATCATTTGGGGGAAGTATCTGAAAACCTTTGAAAAAATATGACAACTGAAATGGTTACAAGTCAGCCTAAGAAGCAATTAAGCCTCTTAATCATCGCCTTCACCCCGCAAGTGACACCCATGCCCAATCTTGGGGGAAGATGAAGCCTGCTGTCAGGAGATACTGAAACATAAGGCATAGGTTCATGGGGACTCCAGGTGTAGTTAGAGGAACAAGTTCAAGCCTGAGCACAGGGCACATCTCTGGGAACCTTCTCAGAGGGGCTCATCCTCCCAAGGAAGTGACTGGAGGTCCCCCGTCAAGGATTGTAGAAAAAAATACACGTCTGGTAATGAGCCCCCCAAATACCAGGTCCGTGCAGACCCTTCTTCACTGGATTCGGTTCTGTTGGAGCTCCTATTCTTAAAAAGAGCTTCTGAGTGCAGGGAAAACAGAAACCAAGCCAAATCAAATGGAAGAGAACACAGGAGAAACAGAAACAGGCAGAGAACAAAAGAAATGTAGATAGCTAGAAAGATTATATTCAGAATTACAAGTAGGATATTGCATCTACAGCATCAGAGGTTATGAAAGTAAAATCTGGAGAGCCAACAATAAGAGGGTAGTAGCTCTCAGAAATGAATAAATTAATACCAAGTTCCATTTAAGAAGTGGCAGGACAAGTTAAGGAGATCTTCAGAAGATGAAGTGAAGCCAAGGGATCTAGGCTTTTTTTTTTTTAACTGTTAAAATAAACAAGCCAGATCCCAGGGGTAGAAGTCAGAGGTCAGAGGTTGAGTCTCCAGGCCAGCGCTGGCCCAGGTGGAGAGTCCTGCCCTGAAGGTTTCAGGCTCTTGCAGGAAGTATTTTATTTGACGAACTTGACTGAAACAAACATCCGGATGAGAGGTTGACACAGAGTTTATTAGCTAATCAAAGTGAGGATTTAAACTTGGGAAATGATCTTACAGATTTAACTCTGCAAGAACTGTTCCAACAACAATTCTCAGACTCAACAAGGTTGACTCAGGTTCTGTAGGGAGGAATAGTGAGTCACTGATCTTAAATCATGTTGTTCTTGACAGGCTCTTTCTGGCTTTTGTCTGCAGACTTAGTTCTTTCGAGTTCCTAAGTCATATTCACCTGAGGAAATGGGGCTGCTCTCTGAGACAGAGGAGGTTGAATGCTGGGGCTGTTGACTTGACTGATCTCTAAAAAATACACGTGGAGCAGTTGAGGGTAGGTTGGTAGTAACTGTTTAAAGCTCCTTATATGATGCCTAGGTTAGGGGGTTACCGGCAGGTGCCAGATTCCTACCTGCTTGCTTCAGAGAGCAGGGTAGAGCTGGCTGTGAACTTGGAGGTTCTGATGGGGTCTTAGAATGTTCATGATGTCATCACAGATGTCTAGCCTGTCTTTTCTTTTAAAACCCCTCTGTGACTGGGGGAACACACTGTGGTCCCTGGGAGGCTGTAGGTGCAGGTGACACACGTGCCCCTGGGGGACAGAGGAGAGCTGGCGGGAAGGATGCTCAGGTGAGGCTGCAGGTAGACTCGGGAGCTCAGCTGCACAGAGCAGCTCTTCGTGGAGCCCTTGCCACATGTCAAGATGTGGGAAACCCCCCCCCCCTTAAGGTGCTGGATCCTTTTGTCAGGAAGCAAAGCAGATACCCCAAAATAGACATGATGGTCGCACATGGAAAGCTGGGAAGAGCCAGCACTAAAGACACGGTGCTCCAACTAAGGATGTACCCTGGAAGGCACTGAGCTGTCATCACCACTGAGCAAGCACACCCTGAAGGCTCCGAGGACTCCTAGCGCATCAAGGGTGCAGGACTTGGTGCTGGTACAAAAACAAACAGCAGCTCCAAAAGGGAGTGGCTCTTGCCAAGCACCACCGGGCATGACTCAACCTCTGGGAGGTTTTGGCCTGTCCCTAAAATGGAAATGTCCGCCTATCGGCCGGGTTTCCAGCAGGAGTGAGGTCACCGGCATGAGGTAACTCCTACCTCCCCCAGAGAAGGCTACTGCACCTGAAATAAAACTTTCTTCTCTTTTGCTAATGACCTTGTTCCGCCCTCTCCTTCTCCTTGCAGGGCCTGTGGGTCTCACCTCAGAGCCTTCCAGGGCGCAGCCTTTGCTGAAGCACCTGTCTCTTCCATGCTGGCTCTTCCCAGCTTTCCATGTGCAACCATCATGTCTATTTTGGGGTATCTGCTTTGCTTCCTGACAAAAGAATCCAACGCCTTAAGGTGGGGGGGGGATCCCCACATCTTGGCATGTGGCAAGGGCTCCACAAGGAGCTGCTCTGTGCAGCTGAGCTCCCGAGTCTACCTGCAGCCTCACCTGAGCATCCTGCCCACCAGCCCTTCTCTGTTCCCCAGGGGCACGTGTGTCACCTGCACCTACAGCCTCCCAGGGAGCACAGTGTGTTCCCCCAGTCACAGAGGGGTTTTAAAGGACCAGACATCTGTGACGGCATTGTGGTGTTCTGGGACCCCATCAGAGTCACCTCCAAATTCACAGCCAGCTCTGTCCTGTTCTCTGAAGCAGCCAGGTGGAATTCTGGCTCCTGGAGGTAAACTCCCAATTAGTGATCTAGAAGCCATATAAGGAAGCTGTGGATGGGGTACAGCTCAGTTCTCGATCCTGTAATAAAGCCAGGGGTATCTGTCTTTGTTTTTTTTTCTTTAACAGCATCGACCTTACTCTGAGACCAGACTCAGGGGGATTGGTCAGGTGGGTCCTGGACTCCTGGCAGTTTGCACACTGCTCTCTTGGGGCTGTGCACCATTTGTGAGAGGCTCTTGCTTTTGAGAAGTGCTTTCTGGGGGCAAACCCCCCCTCATCCACCCATCTGACCACCCTTTGCAGCTACCACTTTGTTAAAGTAGATTTACTCTTAGTCGCCATTTGCTAAATCTGCTCCCTGTAAACCTTCAGGGATGGAGGGATTAAGGCTTGAGTACAGATGTTATAAGGGCCCGGTGCGCCCAGTGGGATGGGAGTCGGGCAGGAGGGGTGACTGGAACCAGCTCAGGTTCCTCCTCAGCTGCCAGCTTGGCCAGGCTCTGAGCCCTTGCCCAGCCCAGGGGCCACAGCTGTGTTCCACCCCCCCAAGGACAGCTGGGTCCCTGGAGAACATGAGCAGCTCCTTCAAGCGGGGCTCCCTCAGGAGCGCCACGTCGGGGTCCCAGAAGGTGAGTGAGTGCTGCCCGTGGGCAGAGGGACGAGGACTGGCCTGTCGTCTCATGCAGAGGTCATGGTGGGTGAGGATGGAGTGTCCCGGGCAAAAGTCCTCGTATCAGGACCCATGTCAGGACCTGGCCTCCGTTTCCTGCCTGTGTGCCTGGACACCTGCCTTCTGGGAGCCCCCCTCCTGCCTTCTGGGTGCCCCCCTCCCCCCTTCTGCCTTCTGGGTACCCCCCCCAGATGTGTGCACAGCTAATGGCAAACATGGCTTTGCTGGGGGAGGGGTCAGTAACCTGTGCATCCTCTGGCTGCCGCAGGCGCCTCCTACCTCGACTGTGTTGAGTCTTAAACTCACTCCCATGACAAGGACTTGCAAAACTGTGTCGACTGGAACATGCGGGGTGATTCTGTCCAGGGACTGGCACTGCGGCCCCAGCACGCAGGGTTGCCTTAAATGACCCGCTGAGCCAGCAGGTCTAGATGGCTATCACCTCACCCTCTGCCCAGCCACGGGGGAGGGGGGGTGCCCACTGCCAGCAGGAAGCTATGGGAGGAGAGTCAGTAGAGCAGGGGCAGGGGCAGTGGTGTGGCCCGCGGGGACCAGAGACGGTGACTTTCCCCAAAGCACTGGATCCCCCTCCAAGGACCCGCAGGCAGGGTCCCCCGAGTGGTGGTCCCAGCCAGGAAGCAGCATGAGGAGGTGACCCCTGGCAAAGATCATTTGCTTGAGCTGAACAGAGGGTCGCCATGCCAGGACTGCCCCATTGGCAAACTATGCCAGGCTGAGTCGCCCCATCCACTGGGATGGGAAGGGCAGAGGTTAGGACACAGGTTCCAAAGCTGCCCCATGGGCAAAAAGGTGGAAAATTAAATTAAAGGACTTTAACATTTTTAAATTCCTTTAAAATAAAGAATTGAAACTTAACTTCATTTCAAGGATAGAAAACACCGCAGGATGGGCACGGTGGCTCGTGCCTGTAAGCTTCAGCCTATGAAGCAGCCGGGGCTAGGGATTGCGGTTCGAGTCCCGCCTGGGGCCTGCAGCGAGACCTAGTTTCAAAAAAATAGCTGGGCGTGGTGGCGCGCGCCTGTAATCCCAGCTACTTAGGAAGCTGAGGCTGGGATTGCTTGAGTCTGTGGTATCCCGGGCAACGGGAGCCTGTGGTTCCACAGGCAAAAACAGCGAGACCTAGTCTCAAAAGAAAAGAAAAGAAAAAAAGACCACATCCCACCCCTATCACACACACACGCACACACACATACACACACACATACACACACACACAGGGGCACCCCATGCGCCTAACCTGGACAGTATGCGCATGCCTGAGTGGGAGTTTGGGCGGTGAGGCTCAAAGGGCAGCGTCACCCTTGGGCAGAGCAAGCAGAGACACAAGCACAGTGAGCACAAGAGAGAGGCCAGAGATAGAGTAGGAAGATTCCTAGAGGGCTCGCCAGCCTCTCCCCCTCTCCCCTCCACCCCCACCCCCAGCCCTAGGCCTGCCCTGCCCTGCCTGGTGTGTCTGCGGAACCGATGGAAGCAGTGAGGAACCTGTGCAGATGGGTGAGCCTGATGCTTGCAAGACAATTGGCGATGAGGTGGTTACAGTGTGGAATCGACTTTCTTCTCTGAAGCGATGCACAGCCTCATCTCGTGTAGACCAACACCTGCAAAACCAGACACGACACGTTTGGCAGAAACTAGATTGTCACCGGCAGCCCCTGACCAGGGCTGCACACCCCCCCCCCCCCCCCCCCCCCCCCCCCCCCCCCCCCCCCCCCCCCCCCCCCCCGGCCAGAGCCCGTCCACACTGCTCTTGCAGGTGAGCCCTGGAGGGAACAGGTACACCTTGTGCTGGCACTCACACCTCTACCGACCTGTGCCCAGTGCGAGCTGCCCATCCTGGGGGTGGGGTGAAGGACTGCCATCCCGGTCTGCGAGCAGAGCAGTAAACTCAAGCATAGTGCCCGAGGGCAGAGGCGCTTGAGCTCTGCTTAGGGTTGGAAAGCAGCACCTCGTTTCTATACACACCCTGAAAACCACTCCCACAGGCCCCCACACTGCAAACTACTTCAAGTCTGTTGTTAGGGGTCCCTTCCAACCCCACTTCCCAGGCGAAACACCTACAAAGCAGCTCACCATGGCTTGGCTGGTGCTCAGACTGCTTATCAAAGCCTGCAGTAAATTCAAACAAAATTCAAGAACAGCCCAGCCTAGCATGTTTGCCCCAGGATCTAGCTAGAAAATTCTAGCAAGTGCACAAAGCAGTGTATTAACATGCTCACGTCAGCCTGGCTCCCTACAGAAAGTCAGGAAGCATCTATGCTCTAAGGAAGCCATGTTTTATAGGGGTGCTAAGGAACACCCCCAAACAACCCTAGCAGAAAGCAGACCACTTTCATTCTATTTTCTTGCATGCTTGGCCCTCCTCTGATATCACTCAGTGCCAGTTGTATTTCCTAACCCAAAGCGGCATGCCTCTGCCCAGTGTTTGCTGAAACACACCAGCTGCCCCTATGGGAAAACAGCCCACACAAGTGACCCTTTGTACAAATCTGCAAGGGTCTCTTCATCCAGACCTTTCGTTGTAAAGGGCAGATTTGGCCCTGAGTCCTCAGCTGGTCAGCTCATCCCCTTGAAAGCTCTTTCTTTGGTCTTAGACACACAGGGATGCCCAGGATGCTATATTGAGGCCTTGAACAAAACCCAATAGACTTTGGGGTCCTTGATGCTCTGTGCCCAGCTGACAAGCCAGTCCTTCTTCCAGGAAAAGCCTCACTCCGTGAGGGTGGAAGATGTGGTTGAAATTCCTTGTCTGACACTTTCAGCCTACATTTTCTTCACAAAAAGATGCAGAGAATCCCAAGTCCACAAACAGGGCCCTAAACAAAATTCAAAAACAGCCCAGCCCAGCTGGGCTAGAGTCTAGCTGGAAAAATTCTAGCAAGTGCACAAAGCAATGCACAAACATGAGCATGTCAGCCTGGCACCCTGCAGAAAGCCAGGAAGCATCTACCAACCCATCTTCAAGGACACGGGTTATCTCTGCTTATTCAAACAAAAGAAGAATACACAGCACTTGAAATGAATGACCCTAGCCACATGGATCAGCATAGATGCACCTGAATGAAAAAACAAGCCCAGAAAAACACTTTAAAAAAAATTTTTTTTGAGACTAGGTTTTGCTATTTTTGCCTGTGGAACTGCAAGCTCTCATTGCCCAGGGTACCACAGACTCAAGCAATCCCCAGCCTCAGCTTCCCAGGTAGCTGGGGTTACAGGCGCATGCCACCAAGCCCAGCTATTTTTTGGAACTAGGTCTCGCTAAGGGCCCCAGGTGGGACTCGAACCACAATCCCTAGGCCCGGCCGCTTCATAGGCTGAAGCTTACAGGCACGAGCCACCGTGCCCGGCAACACTTTTTTTTTTTTTTTTAATGTAGAACAAGAAAATCCCACATGTGTTTCTTCAGGGCAGAGGTTGTTAGTTCTATTTGCAGTGTTCTCTCTCCCCTTCTTCCTGCCTCCCTTTTCGCCACTGTCCTGCAAGCAGCCTGTTTGTGATGGCAATTGTAATGCAAGCATCAGGTTCTTGGTAGGTACTTTATTGCTTCTAGAAGTTACACAGACACACCAGGCAGGGCAGGCTGAGCCCCCCCAGACTCCCAGGAATCTTCACACTCTTTCTCTGGCCAGTTCCTTCTGGAGATTCCTTCACATACTCTCTTCCCCATGCTCACCTTGCTCCTCCCCTGTGCTTTCTCACCCCAGGGTGATGCCGCCTTTTAGCTTTGCTGAGGTGTTCACACTCATGCATGGGTACACCCACTGGGCTAATGGAGGAAAAGGCCCAAGCGACTCATTTGCTCCACAATTCACCCGCTTCCTTTCAAGAAATGTGTGTGTGTATCTAAACATATATCTAAACAATATAACACACACACTGAGGAAGTCATAATATCCGGAACAACAGGATTGTGGGTCTTCACTTATCTGTTGTAGTCTTGTCTCAAGTTTTGAAATCAAGAGG
>PVHY01020402.1:0-25605 GCA_004024945.1 Uropsilus gracilis | reverse complement strand
TAGGTTGTTTCCATGACCTTGCAATTATAAATTGTGCTGCAGTAAACATCCAGGTACAGGTATCCTTTTGTACCCACATTGAGGTCTCTTTTGGGTAGATTCCCAGAAGAGCAATTGCTGGGTCAAATGGTAGATCCATTTTCATTAGCTTGAGGGTCCTCCATACCCCTTTCCATAGTGGTTGAACTAGTTTACATTGTCAGGCAAAAATTATTTAGTCAGGCTAGGAAGGTTGACAAAATTTACATTATAAAAGGCTTAACTGTAAGGCAGAAGGGTCTGCTTACATTAATTACATGCTTTATAAATGATAATTTAAGATTTGGTTTTTCAGTGATAGGAATTCTTTTTTTTTTAGTGATAGGAATTCTTTAAGTTGTTTTGTGAAATTCCCAGCTGAGCTACTGTTACATGATATATTTTTTGAAGCTTAGAACACCTCAAAGTTATTTCTGCTAAAATCTCTGAAGGACAGTACTGAGACTCTTTTGGTGCAGATCCTCAGAATATAGGCTCTAATTTTGGCAGAGTCCTATAGACAAATAACTTGTAGAGAAAGATAACAATTGGAATTATATTTATGACAGTGTCTGATTCTTCTGGGAGTTCAAGAGAAATCTGGTTGAACTAAGTTCATTAATGTATCTGTAATAATTTAATGTTTTGGCCATGATCCACATGGCTTCCTTGCCTAATTTCTGAATCTAGTCATACTCATAGTCTTGCAGGGAATACATGCGCTAGTAAATCTTATTTGAGAAGTTCCCTTAAAGGAACCTTCTACCAATATTTAGCAATATATACTGAAATTAATAATTCCTTGTGTTTATATAGAATTTCTGGTATTATCTTTCAAGGTTTGAGTAGTTCGTGCAAAATTTAAACAGTAGATTTAATAAAGTCCAGAAAGTTTGAAGAACATATCAATAATCTGGGCTGCATTCTCTTGCCTGAAAATTTTTATATAAAGTTTAGTATTTAGTACACTATTCCAACCATAAATAATACTAACATCTAAGGGGTGATTTTAAAAAAATGTTTCTCCACAGGTTGTGTACTGTTGTGTTAGTGAGCCCTATTCTGATGCATTCCAGTTATGCATATAATTGGAGATGGGCAATTATTATAGCATGGTCTGGAATTAAAGGAAGTTTCAGCTTACTCTTGGCTCCTGATATTTATAATTTGTCTGGAAAACAAATGGAGTCCCCACAAAAGGTAGGGAAAATCATGTCTCATCACTATTCATATTTATCTATATCTAATTGTTTTGTAGCACCATTGTACCCAGGATAAGTTAACCATTTTTTTAAAATTAGATTTTTAAAATGCATTTTCTTTCAAGTAATAGGGAACTCTTAGAGTGGAGTTTACATTGACAGCATGAAAGAGACCAATAGTCATGTAATGGTTATTGACATGGAGTCCAATAAACATGAATTTAAAACTGAATCCCATCATTTGCAGACTGAGTGGTGTTGGGCAACTTCCCAAGTTTTGTGGGACATCAGTTTCCAATTAAGAATTGAGATGAGGCTTAGTAAAATAACCTACATGTAATAAATGTTCAATAAATACTATTGATCATATAAATAATGTTTTTCAATAGAGATCAGAAAACATGAAAAAAAAATCACACCCACTCTAGAGCATGCAAATCCCATACTTTTGAATTAAGAATCTGTGTGTGTGTGTGTGTGTGTGTGTGTGTGTGTGTTTAGGACTACTTAAAAAATTAATCTCTTGAATATTTTTGCCAGTATCTTTAGTGAGAAATAAAGCTTAGTTTTTGATTCATCCTCTCTCAAAGTCTTTTTCCCCATGGGTTAACTGGTAGATTTCTGGGCAATCTGGTTGTCACAGCATCTGTAGTACTAAGACTCCAGGGAATTAGGGTCCAGGGATCTCAGGCTGGGGGAGCCAGCCTCTGTCTCCACATGGGCAGGGGGTGGATACTGAGCACCTCTGCCATGGGCTAGGGAAGGGGGATCCCCCCTCTGGTTTACTGCAGCCTCAATCAGACCTGCACTAGGAATGAAAATCCAGTCTCTCTAGTTGCAGATATAATGCAGAGGAAAGGAAGTAATAACGGCCCTGGATACACTCACCACTGGGTACAAGCAGCATGCTGGGAACCACTAAGACAAAAAGGTTAAACCAGTGACTGAGGTGACCTGTCACATATTTCCACCCACCTCATCTCTGGCACTGGGAAACCATACCCCAGGCCCACAGTAACCTGCATCATGAAAGAGGCTCCTTCCTTTACCACTCAGTGGGGGAAGAAAACTACCACAATTGGCTGTGGTCCTATGGCAGAACTGCTAACAAGAGAGAGGAGAGGAGCTCGACCAATGACCTGGGTAAGTCTGCCCCAGCAGCGAATGCCTCATCACCATCTGCTGGGAGTTGAGTTATCAAACCCAGATATCAGAACTGTATGGCACAGAACCAGCAACAAGTGACAGAAAGAATTCTGGAGAGAAGTGCACCACATGTCTGCCCAGTAACAGGTTCCCAATGTGCTCGGTCTGACTATCTGCCTCAACTACTCCTGGAGATCCGGGAAGCCTCATCTGTTGCCATGCAGGAGTGCAAGTCTATATCCAGGATAAAAGGACATATTTCTAGAAAAAGAAAGGACCAGTGTGCCAAACATAGACCAACAGCTTGCAGCAAGAGGAGTTGGAGTGACCAGAGGGGAAAGGTGGGGAATAAGGGATTCAATACAACCATGCAAACATGACCAATATTGTACGATAATTACAAAATAAAAAAATTAAAGAAAAAATAAAGACTCCAGGGAAGATTCAGAGAGCCAATGCATGTGCTGATAGTTCTTCAACATTGTGGTGGTACTATGAGTGATAGCTGAAGAACTTATGAGAAATTGCTAGAAGTCTCCAGGTGTCCCCTTTTCCTACCTCTTGGGGCAAGAAAACCAATTGAATAATATGAATATGAATCAAGACTATCTTGACATCTCCCAGAGATCTTTAATCTGTTGGTAGATGCTTAGCTTCCTGGTATTATTTGATTTTTAGCTCAGGATATTATCTTCTTTGCAGTTTTGCTCCTTTCTCAGATAGTATTTTTCTAATATCCTTTTTATTGGGAACAACTGTTACTCCATCTGTTTTGCATGTGGTGACATAAAAAAAAAAAGAGAAAAATGTGTTAGAGAAAGAACTCAGGCTCTCCCTAAACCTGAAAGTGCTTAAAAAAATATATATCTCCTTTACTATATCTCCTGAAGGTTTACATTTTATATCTGTGAGCATGATCTGAGAATTCATGTGAAGTCACATAAATCTATGGTTTTGCAAAGGTCCTTCCATGATCCAAAGGAAAAATACAATAATTAAATAAACTTGTTCAGTTCTTTTTTGGGCAAGAGATTGGCTTAAAACCAAGTCAATGAAATGTTAGCAAACATTTCATTATAATTTTCAGAATTTTCCAAGTCTGTCTGATGTTAAGAATCCCTTTGGCACCATCCCAGAAATAAAAGAACCAGAATTTATAAGGAATAGGCCTGGGTATCAGTAAGCACTTTCAGTGGTTATTGTTATAATTCAAATTTGGTATGGATTACCATAAACCCCATTGTTTGGCTCAAGACCCTTGAGACTCAGAGTTTTTAAATTAACTGGCCTTAAATATGAATGATCAACAGCAAAGCCAAGATTACCAACTGTGATTGTGTTTCTTTTTGTATATAGGCCTCTCCAGACTCTTACAATTCCTGTGTATTTCCTCAGAGCTTCCTGTATAGCCTTAGTAATGCTTGTGCCAGGCACACATCCCCACTGCACCCCTGCTTACAAGGGTGAGCTGGTCAGGCTGTTGTGTCCACAGTTGTGTCTGTGATGGCTACTACTACTTTGTTGGCTTGCAGACTTCTGCTGGAAGTGCTACCTGTGGAGACCTCTCCTCCCCTTCCTCTCCCTTCCAGAAAGTACAAAACCCTTTTCCCCCTTATTTACTTGAGAACAATTTCTGCCCTAGTGTGTTAGATTTCAGCAGTGTGCACAAAATAATCCTTTGTCTCACCTTACTTCTTAGAGGTAAGAGTGAAAACTGTGGGTTAAGATAAAATCTTGTTGGTGGTTAATTGAACAATGATTCCCTTCAGAGAGCTTATTGATTTTTCGTCCTAACTCTTTGTGTTTTGTTTTTTAGTTTTTATTGTATATACAAGTAATATCATTAATGACTATGTTTATGAACTCATACTTGATGACTCATTCAGCCAGGACATTAGGTAAAGTATATCTATTATTAACTAACTGGGGAAAGTAATACAAATAAATTATTGCTGTAGATCATGGGCAGATTTCTTATAGCACCCAAGGAATTGGTTTAGAAATAATTTCTTTTCACTTACTCATTATTTCTTATATTAATGGAGATCACGTATTAAATAGGATTTTGGTTTATCCAGATCAACAGTCAGAGGGATAGGATGGCTTGGCAAAGAAATAGGAAGGTTGTCCAGAGTTGGGGTCCTTCCTTTTGTAGCTCCTCCACTCTCTGGGATGTTTCTCTTGTTTGCAAGGTATAGAAGTCAGCTCTCAGCCCCACTTCTTCAGTCCAATCAGTGACAAAGGGAAAATAGTGGTGGTAGTGGTGACAATGGAATGGGAAGACCTTTCTATTAGCACAATCCAGGAATTATATCTGTCATTACCATGCACATTTCATTGGCCAGGTCTTAGTCACAAGAGCATAAATAGGGACTTGAAGTTGGGAAATACTGTCTTTACCTGGCTGGCCATGTGGTCAGTCCCATCTCAAAGATTCTCTTAATAAAAGAAGATGGGGGAGAATAGGCTCTTCCACAATGACAATTTCTAGAGGGAATTTGAGGCCGTTAATAATAAAATGTGAAAATAATGATAAATTCTCAGGTGGATACATGCTCAGTACAGATATTCAAGATAAAATAATCAATCTGAGGCAAAGGGTATTGGGGGGAGTGGAAATGGGGGATTATACAAAGTCTTGAGAGTATCATCTAATGCCCATGACCTAGTCTTCAGCTTTGCAGCTGCAGAGAACTGTTTCTGTTTGCTGGAGATTTACATGTACTGCACATGTATTGATGAAGCAGGAAACCAATTAATTAAATTATTTTATTAATAAATTAGTTAATTTATTAATATGTCCTGAGGATTATTTCTCTTTATGGCTGATACAACTATGATCATTATTCATGGTATTCACTTCTAACTACCAATTTCCTTGAAAAACCAAATTAGTAACTAGAAGGTTACTTGAAAAGCACAGAACTAATGCAAGGTCAATGGAAGGATAATGTAGAGGAGAGTTCTTCTAAACAGTGAAACAGCCTAGTAAATTCTGCCCTGTCCAATTTAAGCACAAGAGACAATACTACTTTACTTGTATCTTTTCATAGGCAGGTACATTCCTGAAGCTGTGCCCCATAGATAGTATTGCATATCTGTGACAGCCCAATATACGATAGAGTGGGTAAATGGAGCAGATATTGACAGCCTTCCTTTCATTCTAGTTGTGGGTTTATTCTTGTTCTTGGAAATAGATCTTTCCCTGTCCCAAAACATGAATGACCTTAATTTGATCCATGTATGTTGGAAGCTGTCACAGACTGGACTGGGCTCATGCTGTGAAATGAGGAATACTTCATTTCACACTGAAGACAGGACTGGCATGATGAACGTCCAGAGAGCAGAGAACAGCTTCTCCATTTCTCCAATGTTTGTCTTAAGAAATATTCCTTGGGAGTTACCAACAAATTTATAGGTGAATCCCCTGCCAGCCATTATCTCATGGGAAATAATGTTTTACCCAATTTTATTGTACCCTAGCCATTAGTCTCCCTTAGTTAATTGGTTGTAAAACATTCTCTTAGCTACTTTTTCCCCCCTTGCCCTGGGCTCTATAAAACCCTAGTCATCAAAATAATAAATCACTACTAGCTATACTTATGGTAGCCCAGCCTTCAGACTCTGTCAATCTCTCTCATTTGTCCTTTCTCACACTCTGCACCCAACTCTTTACACTTGTAGTTTGCTAACACTTCTTTTCCCTCCAACTTTCTTTGACTCCAAGAGATCTGGTCCCCACTTTACTCTCTTTGTTTAGGACAAGTCTGGATTTCTGCCATGCTTCCTTTCTTATGGTCCCTCTTACTCTAATATGCAAAGGCAATATTAATGAGAGATTGTCCTAAATGGTAATGTTGCACCCCCTTTTTTCTTCCCTTGTAAATTTTGTATTAGATAAGTGTATGACATTTACTGTAGTCTCTCAAAAAATCGATGCTAGTCCTTTCTAGAAAGACACATAGCACACATTTAACAGGTGACTTAACTAAATTGAATTTTTCAGTATTTTTCAGAATTTTTCAACACAACTTCCTCCATTTGATATAAATTTTTAAGAGTTTTCTCCTTATCCTCTTCCAAGATCATATAAAATACAGGGACTTCATTCAGATATTTGGGTGCCTCCAAGGTCCCCAGGAAACACTCCTGTTTCCTTAGACCAACTGGAAAGTGGCTGTTGTTCCATCATATCAGTAGGATCCAATTAGGCAAATGAATAAGCTTCTCTCTTTGGTCTTAGTTATGTGAATTTTAAATCCAGGGCCAATATCTGTTAGCTCTTATGTGGCTAAATGCATCTTTGCCATGGATCATGGTGAACTGAGATATGCCTTCAGTCCTTTCTGAATTCCCCTAAATCAAATACTACTATGCACAGTGTGCCATAAACCATGCAATAAGATTAAACTGAAATTTTTAGAAGTCATTTTAACTTTATGAGACATTTATGAGACATGCAATTACAAAGAAAGGAAGAGTTTTGTTGAGATGGAATTCCAAGCAAGTAGGCTAAGCTTGTTTACTCATTTTCTTTATGGTAATTAAGCCTCTTAGCTAAAATATCAATCTAAACCTCTGGAAAATACAAACTGCTACAAGTTTTGGACTTTAACTGTTGCTGGCCTGGAAACAGATGTTAGATTTTGGAAGTCTATGGTGCAATACCCTTTTACATTATGTGTGTAAAAATCAGTTTGAGAACTTATGAGAATGCTTATTTCCTGATGAATGTGATTCTCTAGGAAGAGACAGGAGCCCAGGAATTTGTATTGCCTAATAGGCAGACCTGCTTGTTCATCATATACTTAGTTCTCTATATGTGGAGAAATACTAATTGGATGCCTGGTGGTAGTGGGTCATGTCTCCAGTTGCAGGCTTCCCCTATTATCCAAAAAAAGGATGTTCCTATGTGGTATAATTTGGGGTGTTATTTTTTCGGGGACTGAGAATACTCAAACTTTTCCCATGTAAATGAATAATACTAGCATTCCCAGAATAAAAAAGTAACCTACCAAATCATAACTCCTACTTTTGGATATCAGGGGTGACCTAATAAGGAAGAAAAGAAAACTAATAAAACAGTGTTTAGAGTTGAGTCAGATAATCTGAGCTACATATACAAAAAGATACAGAAAGTAGAGTAATTTTCTTTGAAAATTTGGACAAAAACCTGTCCTCTCTCTAAGCACTCTGGTTTGACTATGCAGGTAAAGCCAGGATTTAATGACAGTGGGTAACATTTTCATTACCCTGGAAAATGTCACTGTTTACTGTTCAGGTTCTTGATTTTTCTTCACCACAGGTCTATGTGCTACTTCCTTCCCAAGGCAAATGGCCATGCGAAATGCCATTGTACACATACATGAGATAATCCAAAATACAATAAACCTGTCAAAAGCAGAAAAAATTTTGACAAATGTTAATTGGAAATTAGTAGAAGAACAAACAAAGATTAAATACATCATTCCTGTGAGTTGATACTTGGTAAAAATTAGCCTGCCTTTTTCTTCCTGAGTTTACCTCTCTTGCTTTATTATAAAAATCTTGATTCTGGTAATTAAATACCAAAAATGTAGGAGGCATATATTAATCAGTTTTGTTATCTTTGCAAAAGGTGTGTTTGAATTCTGTCTCTAAAGAGAAGGTCTTTGTGATTGTGCCTTAGAATGGATGGTTTTACAAACTGGTTGTTCAGTTATCGATAGTCTCTGCCAAACAGATGTTTCCAACAGGCAAAGGAACAGGAGCTCTTTCTCCATTGAAGTATTAGAAAAAGTAGAAAATAGACCGCTTTAGAGAGCTGTCAAGCAGTTTGGGGGTTTGACCACCAACTCTCCCCAATGAACAGTTATCAAGCCACACTTGAAAGCAGCATTTTTTATATCAAAGATATTACCTAGTTAATACCTATGTATTTTAGCATTTCTGATTTGGGTTATTGGGATATTTGTTAGGTGAAGTACTTGACATCTTATTATCTTTTATTACTTTTTAACTTTATCACTCTATGTATTAAACTTAGGCTGATGCTATTGAGTTTTCCTGTGCTTCATTTGATTCTGTAGAAGAGTCTCCAACAGATGAAATTTTACTAGAAGAAGCCAGATTGCATGTCGCTATAATACAAATGGTCAGTACTGTTCCCATAATTGCTTATTTTTTTAAAAAAAATTCTTGCCATGTCTTTAATCTCTAAATGCAGTTTTCAGGTGAGTGCAATTCTCTCTCCAGCTCCCCCTACACCTTTTGATAATTCTTTGGCTGTTAAAATTAATGTTTTATTTTTGAAATCTTGTAAGCTTTAAGTTTATGTCACAAGTCTTATTATTTGTTTAAAAGTCTAGGAAATTTTAGTAGTTTATTTTTGAGAGGTCTTTGAATAATATCTGACTTTATTTACATACCTTAGTTATTTAAAGATCTTCAAATATTTGAAATTTCTTTTATAAATTCTACATATATTTTATAGTTGAATTCTTTTTACACAAAATTCTATCAAGTGCTTATTTAATTTTTGGAAATCTCTTAAGTTAAAATAAATCTAATGAACCAAAAGTTCTCTTAAAAAATTTATTTACTATTTAAGATTTAATATTTAAAGTTTCAATGTGAGCATAGGAAAATTAAGTTTAAACTAACTTAATCAAATTGCACATTTTATTTTATATTTCTCCCTCTGTCTTTTCTTCCAATTACATAATTTGAATTGTTGCTTGGGGCTATATCCTAATAGGACACATTTTATTCAAAATTGTAAATATAAGAACTATTCATTATGTTTAGAGTCCTTTTTTCACTTTTGTTGTAAAACATAGTTTTATGAAGAATTCCTAACATATATAAAAGTAGATACAATAGTGTAATAAACCTCATCTACCCATCATCCAGCCTTGTAAACTATCCCATGTGACTAACCCAGCTGCTAATTCAGAGGGTAGCTTCATTCCCCCATCTTCCATATTATTCTAACACAAGTTCCAAGTTTGTGTCATTTCATCTATAAATATTCAATATGTATCACTAAACTTGACAGTCTTCTAAAAACATAGTGAAAGCCAGGCACAGTGGTGCATACCTTTAAGCACAGCCTAGAGCAGGCTGAAACTAGGAATCACTTGAGTCCGTGGGTTCAAGACCCACCTGGGGCAACATAGCCAGACCTAGTTTTAAAAAATGGCTGGGTGTGGTGGCGCGTGCCTGTAATCCCAGCTACCTGGGAAGCTGCGGTTGGGGATCACTTGAATCTATGGTACCCCAGGCAATGTGAGCTTGCAGTTTCCTGGGCGAAGTAGCGAGACTAGTCTCAAGAAAAAAAAAAAAAAAAAAAAAAAAAAAAAAAAAAAAAAAAAAAAAAAAAAAAAAAAAAAAAAAAAAAAAAAAAAAAAAAAAGGCAAAAAAACACAGTGAAATACTAATGTTGCATCTAAAATGAACAGTTCCTCAATAACATCAAATATTAAGTGAATGGTCAATTTTCAATGATTTGATAAATATGACCAATGTGATTTTCATTTCATATTTTAAATCAGATTCCAATAAAGTCTATACATTGCAATAAAAATATATGTTCTCTTAAGTCACTTTTAATCTATGGATTCTTTTATCTTATCTGATAAGAAACTATTTCTTTATAATAAAAATATTAACACTGCATTATCATTCTTTTAAGCATTTCTAATACTTAAATTTAAAATATTGTCAGAGTTTTAAAGGCTCTTACCTAGAGTAGTAGTATGGCCACAAATTTTTTATAGAACTTCTACTAAGAGGTGGTATCTACCGCATCCCCATCTCAGACTCTTTACCCCACAAGTCTAAGCTAGTGATTACCAGAAAGGAAAGGGGAAAGATTTACAATAAAGGGGTAAATCAAGTAAAAGGGCTCAAATGTATGGTGGAATATAGAATTCAACTTTTAGTGGTGAAATTAATGTAGTATATACATGTGTTGATTTATAATGATGTACAACTAAAACCTCTATAATCTTATAAACCAATATTGCTTCAGCAAAAAAAGTTTTTAAATGAATATTCAATAAATATTTAACTTGAATAAATTTTCCTGCTCTACAGTTCTTTTGGTAAAGTTCTGTTTTCATATATTGAGTTCAATAATAATTGTGGGGACCATGCAAAGGTCAAGCAGAGTGTAATACATTTCTGTTTAGATCCTTTGTAATTTTTATTTAAATTTTTATGTTTAGAGTAGCTTTGAAAAACAGTGTAATGATGGATTACTCAGTATAGAAGGAGCACGGATATTAATTGGTGCAGCCAAAAGTTATTGCTCCATTGAAGGAAAGTAAGTATAATACTGCTCTAATATTTCCAAAATTGAATGGCCTGGGATAAAGTATGAACAAAATGAGTTCAATGACCAGATCAATAAATTTTCATGTATCTGCTCATCTTTTCATCATTCCGTCCATCTATCCTTCCACCCCTTTCATATTTTACTTGTTTATATTTTTTTCCCTGAAAAGTTAACTTTGGTGATATTAGAAGATTCTGGTGGAAATGTTAACTGTATTGTATTAGATAAGAGACTGAGGGAACCTGGAAGAGCACAAATTATTTCAACTACTATTATAATTATTTTGCCTTTTTATCAGATTCACTAAGTAACTGGCTAGGGGAGGTAAAGAAGCCTAGAGTATGCAGTTATATTATTGAGGGCCAGGAGAGCAAATTCTGACCCAACTGGTGTTGCTGATGGATGCTTGTATATCTGGTGGGGAAAAAACTCAAAATGGCCCAGAGACGCTTCCCTGGCTCTGTCTTGGCAAACATTATATAACAGGTGATCCAATACAAAGTTGTGGGACAACGATTATAGGAGATCACATTTCAGTAGCATGTTTATCTTACTGGTTCCTAGATATAACTTGGGAAAGGAAGGGCCTTCAGTGCCATGGAGAGTACTTCAGTGCCTGAGCAGGGCAAGGCATGATGAAAGAAAACTTGATTCTGAACTCCAAAGAATTGGTGTGGAGAAACTTTAATTATATTCTACTTTAGTGTCACGAATGGTTCCAAGAGCAGATACACTATGAGTCTGACCCTCAAAATACTTCCGTGCTATGACTGTGGTAGTAGGTGGATGGATATGCAAACTCAGAACTGAATATTGTTAGTAGTCTAATAGCACATTTATATTTGGTATAATTTTTTCTTTTACATTACTGAAAAGTATAGCAGTTAATTTTTACTATAATATATTTTGTGTTTGTCTTTGTTAGATTCATGAGTATTTATGATGTTTCAACTTATGTAAAAGCTAGAAGTTGGCTCATGAAGTTTAAAAGCATTTTATCTATATTAGAATATCATAAACAGAGTGTACCTCTTACTCTATATCAGTAAGTATTACAAACTTTTAATAGAAATACTTAAAAACATGACCTTTTCTATATTGTCAGAATAGAACATTTTGATTTTCTGCGTTTAAAAAACTAATTTTATGGGCAACTCTTACTGAGTGGTGAAGGAGCAGAGTGCTTGCTTCTCCCATCATACTCTTTTAGCGACTTCACTGACACTTCTATAAGAAAATCATCAAAAAGAAAAAGGAAAGGATGATCTTATTTGGATTCTTCAACTTATAATTTTGATTTCTTACAATCATATCTGTTTTCTTATCCTTTGTTATTTTTCTGGGTATAACTTAAGAGCAGAGGTATGAAATGGACTCATGGACTAGACCTTGTTCTTAACTTCACCAGTGCTATAGGGTAGTTCAGTTGGTATCTATATTTAGAAAAAAACACAGAATGGCCTTTATACTTATAACCTTTTTATTTAAAAAATCACAAAATACAGATTTTATTTAAATTTGGTTGATTCTACTATGCTGCATAACTTGTGAATTTATAAACTTTTTAGAGCAAGAAGACAAGATTTTTCTAATAATATATGATAGTAGGAGAGGATACTGGGAACATAATGCTAATGAATTTTAGATAAATACATTTAAGGTAAAAATGTATCTTTTGGGCCAGGCATGGTGGCTCATGCTTGTAAGCTACAGCTTATGGAGTTGCGTAGGGGCCTGGGGATTGTGGTTCAAGTCCCTCTCAGGGCAATACAGTGAGACCTAGTCCCAAAAGATAGCTGGGCGTGGTGGCACACACCTGTAATTCTATCTACTTGGGAAGCTTAGGCTGGAGATTGTTTGAGTATGTGTTTCCACGGGCAACGTGAGCCTGCGGTTCCACAGGCAAAAATAGCGATACCTAGTCTCAAAAAAAAAATGTATCTTTTATAACAAATTCTGATAATTTTTTATTTTCCTTTATTTGTTAACTTTAAAGAGAAGTATAAAAATTAAAGCCCTTGACTCTTGACGTGTATCTGTGTAACCTCTTTTTGTTAGGTTCTATTTTATAATGATTGGAAAAAATATTTAAATACTGGTTTTTGATGCTAATTATTGAATAGGATATTTTCCTGTTCTTACTTTTAAATGTTAAAATTTTTCTCTAAATTTATCTGATTCTTTTGATGTGTAAATCTCTACACTGTTTTCTGTATACTAATAGCCTTCTTATCAAGAAATTGTTCCCATTTCTGATCCATGTTAAGAAGAATCTCATTTTGCCCTTCTCTATTATGATTTTTATATGTGGGAAGTATATTTTAGATTTTTTACTCACCTATAGTTTGTATTTATACTCTTAAAATCTTAGATCTTCAGTGTCATATTTTTAAAGTGCTCTGACATTTTATTTGTTCTCTTTTTTTAGGAATAATAAATTTATGACTATTGCAAATCACATTGTATTTTCAGAAGAATTTGAATATGCAGGACATATTATGGCACTAACATATATTTTTCCTTTGATAATACATCTAAATCCAATGGCAAGAGAGTTAAATGTGTCAGCACTGCTATATGTAAACTACTATTTTGTATTTGTGTATCTCTTAGAGTCGACATTGAAGGTATTTTAATAGTAGAAATGTGTTCCATAAAAATAATATTTCGGATATATTGCATCTGTTTTTATCATATTATTGAAAACACTTGGCAATAGAAACCACTTGATTTCATGATTGATACTATTCTGGAATATTAGTAATCCTGAATCTTCTGAAATTAGTAAATGAAATCAGTATAATAGTCAGTCTTCAATAAATATCATAAAAATGGAGAGACTCTCAAAAATCAGGTAAATGAGAACTGAAAATTAAGAATGGTTATTCTCCTCAAATACTCCTTATAATGATGCAAAAACTAAATAAGGATACCAAGGCAGTAGGAAGAGGCACACATAGTGCTGGTAAAACCACCTCTCACCCAGCAGGGGTGGAAGAGACTATGCCTACCATGAAAGGTGCCTTGGAAACCTCAAGATAGCAGCCTCCAAGGCAATAGTTTTATTTTGTGTGACCTTGGAAAGAATCCAGTCAGCCTAGTAGGTAGAAGGAGCCATAACCAGAAGTCCCACCACAACAGGGGGATAAATAAATAAATCAAAATGAGGAAGTAGAAGACTCCAAAAAATGACAGCATGAGTCCACAGGGAAATCCTACACCACAGAAGGAGAACAAATTTCTAGTACCCAATCATAAAACATGGAAGATCTCTTCTTTTTTCTATCAGAAGCAATTGAAAATTGCTATGGTAAAGAAATACAAATAAATGGAAGAAAAACAAATGTACTGAGTAATAAAATCAATAAACAGAAGATTAAAATTGAAGTTTTAAGTAAGAAAATATTGGAAATTTAAGATTTAAAAAAGGCAATAGAGTAGATGAAAAATTCAGGAGAAAGCTATAGAAGTACAATAGACCAAGTGGAAGAACAAAGCAGTGTACATTAAGATGTGAGTGGACAAACAAAGGAAAAGGAAAGAAAGAAATTAAGTTAGAGCAATTTATAAGACTACAAGATTACAACTTATATATTACAAGATACGAAAAGAATTCATATTTGGAAATGAAGAAGTAAAACTATCATTATTTGCTAGTGATATGATAATATACATAGAGAACCCAAACAATTCTACTGAAAAAAATAAAGCAGTAAATCAGTTCAACAAAGCGGCAGGTTATAAAATTGTTACTCAAAAGTCAGTTGCCTTCCTATATACATATATTGAGCTAGAAGAGGAAGAAATTAAGAAATCAATCCAAGCACACCAAAAACCAAAAACTTGTTTTGGGGAGTAAATTTAGCAAAGGAGAAAAAGGACCTATACAAAGAAAAATATAAAACTTTGTTAAAAAAAGACACAAGGGAATGCAAAGATATTCCTTGCTCATGGACTAGCATCATGAGCCATCTCTCCCAAAATGTTATATAGATTCAATGCAGTCCTCATCAAAATTTCAAAGGCATTCTTTAAAGAAATAGAATAAAGATCCTGAATAGCCAAAGCAATCATGACAAAAAAAAAAAAAAAAAAAAAAAAAAAAAAAAAAAAAAAAAAAAAAAAAAAAAAAAAAAAAGGAAAAACGGTGGTATTGCACCTCTGCAAGCTATACTAATCTATATTATAAAACACTAATAATTAAAATAGCATTGTACTGGAACAAAAAATATGCATACAGACAAGGGAAGTAGACTCATAACCCCAGAAATAAACCCACACCTCTCTGGACAGTTAATGTCTGACAAAGGAGTGAAGAATATACATTGGAGCAAGGTAGGCCTCTTCAATAAATGATGCTGGGAAAACTGCAGAGCTACATGCAGAAGAATGAAACTAGAACACTTTCTCAAACCATAAAAAAACCAATTCAAAATAGATAAAGGGCTAATGGAAGACCTGAAACCATAAACTATATAGAAGAAAACGTAGGCAAAAACACTTTACAACATAAACTTCAGTAATGTCTTGTGGATATGTTTCCAATGTCCAAGAAAACCTAAGCAATTGAAACTACAAGTTAAAAAGCTTCTGCATAGCCAAAGAAACCATAACCAAGACAAAAAGACACTCTACTGAATGGGAGAAAAGGGGCTGGTAAGGGTGTGATATCAAAGATAGATAAATAATTCATACAATTTAATAACCCAGTCAAAAATGGACCAAAGAACTAAATTGGCAGTTCTCCACAGAAGACAAACAGATGACCTGCAGGCACTTAAAAACATTTTTGTGCATCAGGGAAATGTGTGTCAAAAGCACAATGAGATGCCATCTCACTCCTGTGAGAATGACCTGTTTAAAAAGACCAAGAAAAAAAAAGTCTTGGCAAGGAAGAAAAAAGGAGCCATTTTACATTTTGGTGGGAATGTAAACTGATCCAGCCCCAATGGAACACAGCACAGAGGTTTTTCAAAAGATTAAAAATGAATTTGTCATAATACCCAGTAATGCCATTTCTGGTTATTTACCCAAGGAACAACAAATATACAAATTCAAAGGGAATTTTATTCACTGTGGTGCTATCTATAATAACCAAACTATGGAAACAATCTAAGTGCCCAAAATAGATGAGTAGGTCAAGAAGATGTGGTATATATACACAGTGGAATAGCACTCAGTGATCAAAAAAAACTCATGACATTTTTGGCAACATAGATGAAGTTAGAAGGGTTTATACTAAGCAAGATAAGTGAAAAGGAGAAAAAAAAATACCAGATGGCATCACTTTTATGTGTAAACCAGACAAAAGGTCAGATAAAGCCAAACCCAAAACTACCCCATAAAAACTAACTATAGAATTGAGGAACTTAGAGGGCAAGGGGAAAGTGAAGGAAAGAGTATAAAGTTAGGAGACAGCACAAAGGATTATGGGCACTTTCGTGGTGGGAGTGCTCTGGTAATATTGTTGGAAGGGGAGATCTTATACTTCCAAAATATAAACAACAATATAAACCTCAGTGAAAAATTAAAAAAATAAGTGCATAAAAACAAACAGGCTTGTTAGATCTATTATCATATGATGAGAACTATGAATGCTTTTAAGATCATCAGTACTTATTGTCATACTTTAATTATTGTTAATAATAATATAATGATCCCACTTATTGTGATTTTTTCATTCATTGTTTTTGGTATTTCAGCATCATTAAGATTGTAGTTTTTGAATCAAATTGCAGTATAGATGTTGAAATGAAAAGGAGTTTTTAAAAAAAAATTCCAAATGAATAACTTAAAGCCACTTTTATTTTCTTACCTTATTGTCTTTTATTGGCTTTTAGCATTGTAAGTGTTTTGGAGGTATTTAGGGTCACAACTCTTCAGATGATGTTATCACATAATGCCCACCAAGGGTGCATTATCATCTTCCATCATAGCCCATTGGGTCTCTTCACCCCCTCCCCCTTTTTTAGAATGTAACTCATTTTCAGTTGAGTATTTAGGCTGTTGGTTTTGAAGATCTCCCCTCATACAACTGTCCTATTTGTTTCATAAACAGATAATCATTTTAAGAAAGAATTATTTTTGTGAACATTGGAATACTTTGAACTTTTTTATCTTGATTATTGGAATTGTTGATATATTTTGTATCTACTTTGTCAGACTGAGACCGGACAACTTGGTTCTTATCCAGACTACAATAATAATAGGGTATTGCAGAGTAATTAGGCTTGCTCCTCTCCTCAAGGTAAAACTTATTTTTTGAGAAATAATTTTTCTATACTGCTTGTTAAATTGTGTTAAAGAACCTCATTAAAAAAATAAGGGGAGGGGTTCTTTCTTTTCTCCCTGCGCCCACTTTCTACAGGTGCTTTATGCCCTGTAGAAAGTTCACTCTTATGCCCTTCAAACCAGTGCTTAAAGTTTGTCTTCTCACATGGGCCTTGCTTGAACACTCCATGGCAAATGGCAACCTGCCCTCCATACTCCTGGTTTCTCTCCCCATATTCCTGATCCCCCTCCACCTATATAAATTTAATTTCCCTCTATAACACCACCCTTTAAATGCATATTCTATGTGCTTTTCATGAGATAGGGATCTTTATTGTGGTTATTAATGTAACCTATAGTTCTAGAACCTGCCTTGAATTTAGTAAGTACTTAATGAGTAATGACTAAGTGATTGAACAAAAATGTTGGTACCATTTTAAGCAGGGAGTGTGGAGAAAAGGGAGAGAAAGGAAGAGGTAAGGACATCCCCTCAGAGTGCCACACCAATTATTCATTTATTGAGCTTCCATTTCTTTAGAGAGTGGCCTGGGAACCTCCTTAATACACTAATTTAAGGACCCCATTTCCATAGTTACTATTGGGACTGCTCTGAAATGAGACCCAAGAATTTGCAATTCTAATGAGTCTTTGGGTCATGCTATTGCTGGTTGAGAAACCACACTTTGAGAGTATCTGCCTTACAAAATGCTTTGCCTCATCAAATTTTCATGTTTTCCCTCCCCATTATTACAGATAACAATACCACTACTGATAAATATTGTAGATGTTCAGATCAAAAAGCGCCTCAGTTTGATGTATAGTATTACAAAAGGTTATGTCAAAAGTCAAGATGATACCAAACTTTTAATAAAGCAAATTTCTAGCCGAGAATCAGTATCTCAGGTAAGAGACAAGTACAGGTCATTTTGGGGAAAAATTGATAAGGTGTATTCAGTTAAGACCACTTCTGTATGTATTTGCTATAACAAAGAAACTGCAGGCCCGGCATGGTGCATGCCTGTAGGTAGCAGTCTAGGAAGCCACGGCTGGGGCCAGGGATCACGGTTTGAGTTCCGCCGTCACCGGGGGCACTTAGCGAGACCTCGTCCCAAAAAAATAGCTGGGCGTGGAGGTGCATGCCTGTAATCCCAGCTACCTGGGAAGCTGAGGCTGGGGATTGCTTGAGTCTGTGGTACCCTGGGCAACGTGAGCCTGCGGTTCCATGGGCAAAAATAGCAAGACCTAGTGTCAATTAAAAAAAAATAAAAAATAAAATAAATAAATCTGCAAAGTGAATGGGATTCAGTTGTTTTGTTACAAAAGGTGATGCAGAGAATAGACTCTGCTGTTTTGCTTATATTATCCAACTCACTATCCTCATAGAAGAGCATCTACTATTTGTTATTTTTCTGAGTGGAAAGGGAGAACAGATTCCACCAGTCTTTTTGATATTCTTTAAAAACAGGACATCTGGGGAAGGTTTCTTGTAGGGGTTGAGATTTGAAAATGCTTCAAAGAAAGGAGCCATCTAAAGTGGAGAGAAAGAAAGGAAAGAACAAAGATTTGATTGTGAAAATGTGTTGATATTGGGACAAGAGTGGATGAACTGTTCCCTGCAGAGTGTACTCTGTCATGTATTATTGGGGGGCTTTCACTTTTTTGTACCTATGGGTGCATCCTAGGAGACTGGCAGTTGTTTGGTCTTAAGATTATTAGAAGACTAAAGGCAAGGCTCAGAAATACAGTTGGCACTAAGCTCCAGGGATAGCAGGGCCTGGGACACCGTGAGGTCACAAATACCTAAGCAATGATTGAGTATAAGGTGTTTAGCCCTCAAGAGCGACTCACTCTTTATTTACATCAGTAATTATCTCTAAGAAACATGAACTAATGGACCTGTTTTCTCGTTCTTCCATTTGTTTTTTGCTCCTGATAGACTTCCCCAAATAACTGTTCAGTTGAAGGGGTTCTAGCTAGGATACTTGTCTTTGGTGCAGCAAGATGGAGTCCACATTAACCTTTTATGAGAAATGTTAAGCACAGTAGTTATGTAACATAGCATAACATAACATTATGTAACATAACATAACTGTACAACATTCACTGTAATTTGAGCAAGAGCGTGGACAAAGTGACAGAATCCATACAGATGGAACAGTTGGGCCCAGCATGATTTGGGGGAGTAAATCATAAATGAAATAAAATTTCCCCAGATTCTCAAGCTAGAAATGCATTGGGTATGATGGGAAATTAATATTTTTCTTAATTTCTTGCAGAAATTATTTGACATTTTAGAAACCAACAAGCGAGATGCTATCAAAGAATTAGGTATGTAGTTGGGGTATCTGATTTTCTGCATCATACTTTAGAATCATATTCTCTAACCAAAGGAAAATAAGTCATATCTTCAATTACTCATTCAATACATATTTATTGGACAAATGAAGTGAGTCAGGCAGTTAGAGGAGTCCTACTATTTGTTAGGATGACAAGTTTAGAGTCTTTATGATTGTAAGAAAAAGACATGAAAATTGCCTTTAATGAGGGGAGTTTCACTTTTTGTTTTGTTTGCAAAGATTGTAAGGAATGTGGGACTGTAAGAGATAGCATTTCTTGAATACCTACAGTTACTCTGCTTGAATGAAGCCCACACAACAGAAGCCCTGGGAGTTCTTGCTGTTTTTAGGTCTACCTCCTCCTAAGGGGAGTATGGGTCAGGTGTGCAGGATGTGCCAAAGTATCTGGTACAAGATAGGCCCTTAATAAGTTAAATTAGTACAAAAGAAATAAAGTTAGTACACTTCACATTCATAACCATAGTGAGATGCCATGTATAGATTGTACTTTCCAAATTAAACTGGAAAGAACTGGTTAATGAATGAAACTGAAGTTGGAAGCGGTAATTCAAAATATTTTGGTATTGTCTCAGATAATCCAAGACCTAACGTTGCTATTTACTTGCGGGCAGATTTTTATTTCTATGCTTTCAAAGATTAGCAGTGTTGGAGCTGCTACCTTATATTGTGTTTCACATCAGTATACTCCATTCCAAAGTTGTCTTGGTTCAATCCTATAAAACAGAGTATTTGTTCTCATGTGGTTACTACAAATGATTATTGAATCCTGATTATGTCAGAAACTGCTTTATGTGCATCATCTCATTTAGTCCTTAAACCTATTCTATGAGGCATATGCTATTCTCTTTATATTAGGGATGTGAAACTAGGCTTAAAAAATGTTAACTTGCTGGAGGTCACATGGTTAGAAAGTGATGAGCTAGACTTCATGCCCATGTGTATCTGACACTGAAATCTGTGCTCTTGATCATATTATCCTTACCTTGACTGCTCAGCACATTTCAGTCTAAAGATTGATTGAGAACCTTTCAGATGTCAGGTATTATAGCACAGAGGAAAATTCCTTCACTGGGATTCTTTTCAGGTTAACAAGAGCCATTTTAGTCAGGGGAAAGACAATCTTATTGCATACACATGAAGAATTTATGTGATTATACATTCTAAAGTAAATGAACTTATAGCTTATGTTAAGATAAGGATCCAGGGCATCAAGAAGAGAGGAGGGGGTTTTACATGACAAAGATGGAGTAAATAAATATAATAAAATCTTGCCTTTAGAAGTTTTTCCCTGCCTTTTTCTTGGACAACAATGTTATTTCTGGAAGTAACCCTAAATCTAGGTAATCTACATTCTATAAGCTGTGGCAGTAGTTCCTCCTAAGACTCCTGTGGTCTTGACTGACCTTAGTACCACATACCAAGGTGGCATATATTAGAAAAAGCCAGCTCTAGACACCTTGGGAAAGGCCTGTTTGAACATTTTAGGGGGAATCAATCCTAATGGGCATTGTTTTCAATGCTAGGGTTACAAAGATGACATAGATGCTGTTTTAGTGTTGACTCTAAATCAACACTAGTGACTTTTCCTGTTTTTATTAAAGTTCATGACTTTTCCTGTTTATTAAAGAGGAAAGATTATGCTATTTGATCTCAGAAAGACTTACCTTCTAAAGTCCAGGGAGTCTTGTATTCAGTCATTTACTCAGTCAGTCCACGTTGCCTCAAATTTAGTTAATATGATGATGAAACAAATAAGTAAGCATGATAATACAACAACATAATAAGTCTCCTAAAGGAGATATGTGAAAGATGGTGTGACAAGAAGGTAGACAATGATTTTCTCTTGTCTGGTAAGGGAAGCCAGTTTTCAGTGTCCTCATCCATAAAATGTAGATGGAAATAACTCTAGTCTTACTAACCTCATAAATTCTGTATAAAACAAGAATGAGAGGACATATAAAGATAGAGAAAACTATAAGTGAGTCTAAAATTATCAGTTATTATTGTGGTTAATGCATTATTTGTTTGCTGAAAGTTTCATTTATTTCAGGACTCATAGAGCATGAGTGTCGTGAAGTTGTCATTGCTTTGAAGACGAAGCAGGCAATCCAGAATGTGATTGCTAAAGCTCTGAAAAACCTCACCTTCCTTTGGTCAAGAGGTATCATTGATAAACATGAAGGCATAGAAATGAACAAGGTAATAAAACAATTTTCTATAATGCTTTATTCTACCAGCCCAACACCTCAGCTGGCACTGTTACCTTAGCAGAGTAAAATGATGAGAGAGATTGCAAAAAGAGTCATTACCCTCAGATACTAATTCTCTAGTTTGTCTACAGCTTTTGCTAGTGCCATTGGCAACTAGGGCTACTTGATTGTACTCTGTGTCAAAACTTTTAGTTGCAAGTAACAGACCAACATTAACTAGGTTTAACGAATAAATAAGGTTGAGGGATTTATGATAAGGACACAGAGTGCCTTATATAATCCACCACAGCCAGGCCAGGTAGCCAGGACTCAGGAAAGGACTAGAACAAAGGCCTACAAAGCTTTTCAGATTCTCCATTTCCTATCAGAGTTGTCATCTATGGCAATTTCTTTTGACTCCCTCAAAAAAACTTAACAAGATTTTTCTGCTTCTCTAACCACTGAAAGAAAATGTACTATCCAGTCCAACCAGTTGTGGCAAAGGAGGGGGAAGGGAAGAGTCATATAGGTTGACATGTAGGGAGGCCACCAACTTGTATATTGGAGTGTGTATGTGTATGTGTGTGTGTCTGTGTGTGTGTGTGTGTGTGTGTGCTGTGTGTGGAGAGGTCTGGAGGGGGAATATTTTAGAGAAGAGGAGTAGGGAAGACACCTGGTTGATTAGCTGACAAAAGAATTTTTGAAAAATTACAGAATATTTGGCAAAAACAGTAAGAATATAAGAGAGATGAAAGAGATATTAAATGTCTTATCCTATCACTCTGTCACATCTATCATCCAGACTGTGGATATGTGCAAATAAGAATGTTTTTCCTATCATGTACAAAGATTTGTCTGCTTGTTAGCATAAAGCGGAAACAGGGACATTCTGGTCCTACATTTTTTTTTTTTTTGTCCCAGGTCTACCCACTGATAAGCTGCTCCTGGGTATTCTAGGTTTTTCCTTATCACTGGCAGTTCCTGGCTACTGGCCATCATGTGCTGTGTTCTGGCCATTTCCTGGATAGAGTGCCCTCATCATGGCACCAGAAGGCATGTGGATATGGGACAGAACATATTTCCCCATCCCGGTTCTTTCCTTCGTTTCCATGACATCATGACAAAGGACTACATGGGAACCTTGATACCTCTGTAGGGCCTGACAGAGGGAAGAATGTTAATTCTTTACTGTATCCCTCAAGTTCCACCTCTACATACATTGTGTTTTGTATTCTATTTTTTTCATCTATTACACTGAAGGTTATGTAAGATTTGGTTGATGACTTGATACTCATTGATTGAAATAACTAAATAATAGTTTCTATGAGGAGACTTTTTTTCTATAGACTATTGAGAAAGGTACTTAGTAAATCAATCATTAATCAGTTACTTAATTGCCTACTAAATGTTTGTCAACTAAAGAGACATAGTCATCACTTCCAGATAATAAAGAGCTAAATAAATGTATTCAACCTAATAAATGCATATATGTTAGTTACCTTACTAGCATTATGGACTCTTGAGAAGATTCAGATATTTAATGAATATAACACTGACTTCAAATTTCATGAGTTGATTCCATCAACAAATGTTACATTATATGGAGGGTGAGGCAGAGAAGTGAAAATAATAATACTGTAAGATAATAATAATAATACTGTAAGATAATAAGATAATGGTATGTTTATATGCCATTGAACAAGGCAGATAAATGATTATCTCTTACCAGGTCTAAAAGCCAGATACGTCTTCTCAGAGGCTGAAAACTATAACTATATTATCCAAATTGGATAGATAAACAAATCATACACATAAAAAATTGAGAGACCATGGTGTTAACTTGTACAGTAATCAACTATAAAGTTCAGATGATTTGAAATGAAGTCAGTGTAGAATACAGTGTTGACTGGATCAGTTAGTCTAACTGAAAATAGTAATAAAGGGAGAATAGGGTCAAAATAAAGTTACAGGATAATTTAATAGGTTAGAAAATGTATGAGTCAAAGTAAATATCTAATTTATTTAACAGTGGATTTTAAAGATTTGCTTAGTTTTAGCCTAATCCTTTTTTAACAGAATTTGATTACTGTTAATTTGATTGTTTTTAGGTACTTCTTTCTAAAATAAAGGCACTGAATAACTTTCCAATGTCAATCCCACTCCCTACTCCTGATAAATACCTTCATAATATAGTTTGGCTGGAAAATAAAGATGTTCTTATTGAATTCTTCAAGGTAAAGTTTCTGTTTTCTGTTCTCACTCAAGTTTAGTAATTATTTTCCTTTTTTTTTTCACCCCTCAAGATTAACAAAAAAATATCCAAAGTAAGAATCCTATATGATGACCAGTGAAGGGTAACTCAACCTGAAGGACCAAGCAAAACCGAGAAGAGTAGATTTTATTTTGAGACTAAAGACAAACGTCATTTTCCACGACAACTTGTCTATTCAGGATGAATTACCCTATTACTTGATTATTTCTACCAATTCCATATTATTTTATGTTAAAGAGTTCTGGTGATGCTTTAGAAAATACTTTTTTGAACAAGAATCTCAAATTTAAATCTCTGCATGTCTGTCAGATAATTTAAAAGTAAAACCAGCTGAGCATAGTACACCAGGGAAAAGTGAAGACTGCGTTACTCATCTGAAGTCAGCTGAGTGTTGCTATAGGAACCTGGATGATTTCAACAAATATTTATTATTTTCTGTATACCAGGTTTGGGGATATGTCCGTGAATAAAATAAAGTCTTTTCTTTCATGGCATGTATAGTACAGAGATGGATAAATAATAAACACACTAACATATACAATATAGTGTACCAGATTGTTAATAAAAAACTATGGAAGAAAGGTTAAAATAAGGGGAGGGGGGATTATGTTTGGGTAGCCATACTGTATGGGGCAGTCAGGCGAGGCTGCTCTGCTAAGGCTTTATTTGAGATCTGAAAGAAATGAGGGAGGAAGTCATCTCAGTTTCTGGAAGAGCCTGCCAGGCAAGTGCTTGCTCTGAGGTGAAGTATGTGCTTGGCATGTTTTGGGAACATCACAGAGCAGCAATGAAGAAAGACAGTTTACACACTGTTGGAGCAGTGTGTAAATTACCTGAGTGTGATGAATTTTGTAGGTCATGAAAATTAAGGACATTGGCTTCTATTCTGAATGGAAAGGAAACCAGCAGGAAGGTTTTAAACAGAGTAGTGACATGATCTAACTTGGATTTTAAAATGACCATCCTACTGTTATGTTGAGCTATAAAGAGTCAAAGACACATCAGAAAGACTCGTTGGAAGGTGATTACAATAATGGAGGCAAGAGATGATAGTGGCTTGGACTAGTAAAATTGGTGAGACATGGTCAGGAAGACCAGTTAGGAGGTGATTACAATATTGGAGGGATAGTCAGTAATTCACTTTTTCATGCCATAAATATTTATTGAGTGTTTATATCAGATTATATGAGCTACTAGTCACAAAGTCTATGACTTGCTTGTTGTCCCTTTCTTTCTAAAAGTTGATAATGGTATGTCAACAAGTAGTGTTAAAGTACAAGTCTGGATTCCAGCAACAACAGCACACAGGTGATGCAATGGCAAGAGACATTTTTTGCTAGCTTAAGCTAGGGTCCATCACTGGCCTGGGTCAAGGACATAGTGGACTACATCAGGGCAAGTGAGGACAATGAGCCCCCGATGTGGTCCTCTTTTATCCCATAACGAGGGGTTTGGAGATATGAGTCCCATATGGATTGGGTGGTGAGGGACTTGGGGATAAGAGTCCCATCTGGATTGCCTGGCAAGGGGCTTGCCATATAAGGGGAAATTACTGGCTTGTGGCTGACATGGCCCTTACTTATGTTCATGTAAGGTTGGCTCACATCCCCCTTCCCAGATAGGTGCCTAACTTTTTACAAAATGGCTGCTTGATAGCCAACTAACAAAATAGTTATTGTTTGACATTTAACAATAGTAATTCATTAACAAACTAAAGAATGCAGTTGTATTTCCATGCTATTTGAAAGCCATTTGAGCTTTAAACACTTGTTTCTACTTAGAAAGGTAACTATGATGCTTCTGTATTGACTTTTTCTCCCTCCCTCCCTCCCTC
>PVHY01020401.1:0-25624 GCA_004024945.1 Uropsilus gracilis | reverse complement strand
ACCTCTATGGAAAGGTGTGTGGAGGACCCTCAAATTAATGAAAATGGATCTACCATTTGACCCAGCAATTGCTCTCTTGGGAATCTACCCAAAAGAGACCTCAATGTGGGTACAAAGGGACACCTGTGCCCGAATGTTTACCACAGCACTATTTATAATTGCAAGGACATGGAAGCAACCCAAGTGTCCCAAAACAGACAACTGGTTGAAAAAAATGTGGTATTTATACACAATGGAATACTACTCATCAATTAAGAATGACAAATTAGACGACTTCTTGACAACATGGATGTACTTAGAAGAAATCATACTAGCAGAAACAAGTCGAAAAGAGAAAGACAGAAGCCAAATGGTCTCATAATGTATGGGACATATTGAAGAAAAATAAATAAATAAATAAAAGTCATGAGGAAAAGACAAAACAGGCAGAGCACCAAACTGAAGCACACAACAATGGACAGAAGGGAAAGGGGGAGGGGAGAAGGGGGGGGCAAATCCCTGGGATTGCAAAGATGTGAAATTTACATATAAATTAAAAAATAATTATAAAAAAATAAAAATAAAAAAAGATTCTTGGTTAATATTACTTTTCTTTTAGCACTTTGAATATGTCTATTTCCTCTGGTCTGTACTGATTTACTGATACGTCAGCTGTTACTCTTATTGAATTCTTCCAAAAGGGGTGCACATTTTTTTCTATTTCCTTTCAAATTTTTTACCTGTGACTTTAAATTTTATTTTCTATAATTTGTTTGGATGTAGATTTATTGTAGTTAATTTCTTTTTCAACTCCAGGCTTCTTTTATTCTTTAAATAATTTCTGTCTTTTCTACTTTATGAGACATTGTAATCATATCTCCTTTATTCTTTAACTTTGCTTTCATTTATTTCTTTAAATATATTGACAATAACTATTTTGAAGTCTTTAGTTGATAAAAACTTTAACTGGATTGCTTCAGAGGTAGTTTCAGATCTTATATATTAAATTATCTAATTTTATTTTCCATTATGCAGGTCACAATTTCTTGCTTCTTTACATATCTTACTTTTTTATTAGAAAATAAATATTTTAGATAATTTGTTATACCAATTTTGAATATTGTTCTCTCCCTCCTGCAGGATAATTGTTTAATTGATCATTGACAGAAATAAGTTTTTGTGTCCCCACCAAGTTCATATTTTGAAATTTAGTCTCCAGCAATTGGATGTGTGACTTTTAGGAGGTGATCCGGTTATGGTGATGGAAAATTCATAAATGGGATTAGTACCTTTCTAAAAAGAGACCCCAGGGACCTCTTTCATCCCTCCCTTCTATGGCCATCTACAAATAAAGGAGTAGTTTCTCATTAGGTATTAAACCTGCCAGAGCTTGTTTTTGGACTTTGCAGCCTCTAAAAGTATGATAAATACATTTCTACTATTTATAAGCCACTTTGTGGTGCTTTTGCTATTTGTTTAGTTATTTAGATGAATGAATTCTGTAAAGTCTGCATTTCCCAACCTGTGCAGCTGCTATATTTCTGCTCAAAAATTTTTTTGCCTTTATTTTTATCCTTTAGTTGACAACCTAAGCTTGCCACTGACTTGCCTAAATCAATTATTATTGATAAAAGGTTGTTTGTTTGTATTTAAGTCCTTCAGCTAATTAGACTTTTACTCTTTATCACTGTATATTATGTAGTTTAACAACATTTGTTCAGAAAGTTTACATGTTTGCTCTCTGAAGTACCAGAGATTAGAAGCTTGATTTTTCCATCCTTGTCATTTCTCAAAGTACGTAATCTTGATTATAGATACATTCCTTCAGACTACCAGGGATGATGATGATCTTTATTTTAATCTCACTTTTTTAGTATTAGCTTCTAAATTAGAGTAATTTTTTGTTCAGTCAATATATTTAAGCCCCTTATACCAGTTAGACACTCTGTCAGGTATAAATGATTCTATTTGAGGTTTGGGGAATAGATGTCTTAGCCATGGTATTTGGAACCCAGGCTGGGTTCCAAATAAATTTTATTTCCCCCAGAAAGAACTGAAACATTCCTTTTTTGTGTGTGCTTCTTTTCCTGAGAAGAACTCTTTACACTACTGCACTGGATTTGGTAGATAAAATCTGATTTTCCCAAAGTAACAACCCCCCTTTTACAAGTGAGAACTGGGTAGAAAACAGCTCTTGGTATTTTGATATGTCCCTCCTTGCTTGGAGCTTCAATGTGCCAGCTGTACTGGAGGCAATTGGGTCCTGGTGTTCTCTGCTTGTTACGTGTGATTTAGAACTTCTACCTTAAAAGTGAACACTAGTTGAGGGAGAGGAATTCTACATTAGTCTGAACCTTCCTGGAAAAGAGCTTCTGCAAAGTAAAGGGCAAAGAACCCCAGCAGTCTACCGTTCCTAGAGTGAAACCAAACTCCAAACTAGAGTGGGGGAAGGGACCCTCAGAATTTGGCAACACCTGTCTGATGTAAAGTGTCTGGAGTAGAACATTGGTAACAGAGAGCAAGGTGTTTGCAAAGGAAGCAGATATTTAACACAGGATTTGGTCAATAAGCAGTGATAGAAGGTGAGGAGAATAAAGAACCAAGAATGAAGGTGGCAGCATCATTGAAATGGCAACCTCAGGTTCTATCTGGATTTAAAGGCTGGTGAGGAAAGACGTTATCCGGTCTTTCTAAATGATGACTTAGAAGACGTTTATGATAGGGTTAGCAAAATATGGCCACTGGCGAAACTTCTTGTGCCACCTCTTTTTTTGTAAATTAAGTTTTATAGGGACCTAGTCATGCCCATTCATTTACGTATTGTCTGTGAATTTTCTTGTGCTTCAAAGAAGAGCTGGATAGTTGTGACAGAGACTGGGTGCCTGCAAAGCTTAAAATATTGACTCTCTGTTTCCTTTCTAAAAGGGTTCTGATCCTGGGTTTATGACATGGAAAGATATACATGACATGTTGGCAGGTGAAAAGGCAGGCTAAACAGTAATACCACATAGTCCAGAAACAACATAATCCACTTTTATGAAAAGAAAGCAGAACAATGCTTTTAAAAATGACTAAGAAGCCATTTTTGACATTTAATGACAAGCCATTAAATGACAATTTTCCTCTGGGTGTTAGTATGTACCAAGAAGATTGTTTACCTCTCTTTTTCCTTTGCTTTCCCTTTCTTCTCTTTGTTTCTTCTTATTTTTATAATAGGGGGAAATAATATTCTGAAGAAGGAATATTTTATTAAGTAGCTACTTTAGTTGAAAAAGTCAAGGTGTTAAAGTACTGAATAATATATGTTGCTTTATAAAAGTTCAGATAGGTTTATTCTAAAGATAAAACATGTCATTGATTATACTTTTACCCCAATTGTGCATCTTTCAAAACTAAATTTTAATTGAGACCACAGATAGTAGACGACTAAACAGGTGGCTATGAAAATCTATGCCTACTTTTGAAATGATAAATAATTCTCAGTGGCACTTTTCACTTACTGGCATAAGTTAAGTTCATTAAGAACAAGTGTGTCAAAATCTGCAATGTCTTCATCAATATTGTTATTACTAAGAAAAAATTGGATTCATATAGAAAGCTTTTTAAGTAGAGTTATCTTGGAAATATTTGTGTGAAGTAGGGCAAGCAGAACATTTCACCAAAAAATGACTTCAACAAATGGCATTGCATATAGGTAACCTAGAAGATATAGCTGGCTTTGATTGTTACCTCTTTCCCTAGCTCCCTAACACTTTGTTAAAACTCCAAATGCTAGTCAAAAGCTCATCAGGCCCTACCAATTTGAGGTACAGATCATTTCTCACTACTATGTGTCGATTTGTTTCCATATTTTGAAGTACCTCTGAACTAAATATGTTGGAGAGAATCTGTAAATAAGTCAAAAGGATGATTTGCATGTGTTGATAAACATTTATTAGATGACTAAATCCATAGCTGGGAACCAAGTTAACTCTAGCAAAGTTGAAGAATTTTGAATCAATGACCAGTGGAAAGAGGATAGATCTAAGATCAAGGAGAATAGACCAAAGACCCTTTGACTAATTATGCTGTTTCATAAGTATTTACCTCCCTCAGCAAGATTGGTAACTCATGAGAGAAGTGTATACATTATTTACTTGTGTTTTCCAAGGATATAGATAAAGCTTAGAGTTAAATAGATGTTTAATATTTATTTCTTGAATGAATAAATTGATAACTGATTGAATAAAAAAATGAAGAAAAGTATTTTAAATGGAGACAACAATCGACATGTCTGTATCAGTCGGTGAATTAATCTTATTATAAATGTGTATGAATTTGAACATCAAGAAAACTTGCAAAAGACCCTACAGTTCATGGAATAGCCAATCTACAATGTTTAAGGTGAGAATAAGTTAAAAATATACTGACAAACCCACCCAGTCCCTACAGAGAAGCTTGTAAGCTAGAAGAGTGATTTTGAAGATGGTCAGTTATTTTTATTAATTAAATGAATCTTACACAGAATTTCAAATGATTGTTGCTATTGATTAAACTATAAAGATATAGAATAATTAACACTATAAAAATTGGGGTAAGGGAACAACTCTGCGCTGGAGTTTGCCTGATATCAGCAGCGTCTTTTAGGAATAGTTTCTGGGTAAAGAATGATTCCATGGACAGCCCTGGTGACTTCAGTGCCTTTGGAGTGACTTGATTAACCACAGAATGAACTCAGCTGGCTCTCAAAGGTGAGGCTGGAATGGATCACATTTGTTTCTTGAAATCAGTCAGATTCCCAGGTCAAAATTAAGTCATACTTGTGAGCTCAGCCAGACCCGAGTGGTAGTGGAATGCATGGTGAGGGTACGGTCACTTACATGCTTGTTAACAGCACAAGTGCTTAACCAACCCAATTTGGGGCAGCCTTTGATGGAAAACTCTTTCCAGATCTGCAAAGATTTGGCAAAGTATGAGTCTAATTTGTTTGTTGTAGCTTAATAGATTGGCCAATGAAGACCTATTTATCTTTCAAGGAAATTAATGATTTTTAATGAGAAGTTTCCCCACAAAAATTCTTGAATGGGAAGAGAAAATAAATATTGACTGAGCGCCCTCTATGTACCAGGAATATTTGAGTTCCCAAACCATGCTGGAATGCAGTATCATTATACCCTCTACACAGATGAGGAAACTGAGCTCAAAGAGGTGATGTTTTCAAGACACACATACTATACTCAGAGTCTTGAATGATCTGATTCAGTGTCCAGACTCCACTAAATTTCCACTATTCCTGCTATTTATAAGACACACTCAGTAGCACAGAGTTTGCAAAGTGTAGTAATTGTGTACCGTTCAGAAGTAAGACAAGTCATTTTATTTTTGTCACATTATATTAATAAAGAGCAATAACTTTTAAGAAGATCTCTCTAGATGTTTAAATATGCTTTTAAAAATGTCTGAAATTTTGGTGCTAGTTTAGGGAGCAGAATGCTCTAGCCTTCCACCTAGTGGAAGGTCAGGACAAAACCAGATGAGGAGAACCTTTGCTATACAAATGCACACAACACAGAAAAGCCCACATAGTGACACTGAGGAATAAAAAAGGATCTGTATGCCCTCAAATTCTTACACTCTTATCTGTTAAGATATATAGGTTCATAACTGGCAAAAACTCTGCAAGGTGAGACATTCTTGTTAGCAAATCTCTGTTAAAGTGAACAGAGGTTTGATCAAAGTTACTATAAATCATATCCCAGAACTGTAGACTTGTTTGAAGTTGAACTTACTGGTTCTGATGGGGAAGCACAGTGCTATAGGCTAGCAATGCCACGTTATGGGGACCTGGGCCCTGAGAAAGGAAATTGGTGACAAACCAGAAGGATAAAACCCAACAAAAATTATTTAATTGTTCCTGGAGTTTCCATTTCGCTTATAGAAGTTACAGAAAACAGGTATGTATTAGGGAGAGACTCCACAGGAGCAGGGGAGACCAGTCTATTAGATAGTGAACTCCCTGACACCGGAGATGTTGAGGAGATTGTGGGAGGTTAATTGAGATGGTCTTATGGTACTTTGTAGTGACAAAATTCTGTGGGGATTCTAGGAACAGTTTTTGCTGGCTCTCAGAGAGTTTTTGGCATCACTGTAGTGACATTTAATTCACTCACTTATTCAGCAAGCGTTGGTATAATTTTTATATACACTCTGTGTGCTAAGCACTGTTGAAACTATGTGTGTCACCCCAAGTAAGAATATTACAGAAGTCCTTAGAGACCCAGCTAAGAGGACAGAACTGACAAGAAGTTGGGAACTATGAAAGAATTCTTCATCTCTGAGATATAAAATTGTTGTGCTACTAATTTTTCTCTGCTACTCATATCCTGGTGTCAGATCACAGGGAAACAATTAGCTCTAGTTCTGGTAGGTTGGCATGGAAGAAATTTGAATCAGATATTCTCTCACCATCCCCCCCTCCCCCAATTACAAAACACTTTACCAAAATAATCACTGGTCATAATGTTGTGGTTGGGAGTATGACTATCCCTACCAGTTATGATCAAATGTAGGGGTAACCTTCCATTATTTTGTGGGAGGAGCTACTACAGTTTGGACTCAACTGCTAACCTCAGCTCTGAACAGGGGGGACCTATGTACTTTCTTATTCCTTTCATTTTCTCTGTTTCCCAAGTCTATATTTTCCTAAATTAAACTCTACTGTTGCTTCTCCCTAGGAAATACTTGGAAGTTTTGTTAAAAGTTACACAACACTTTTGTTTTACATATAAAATCTGCCAATTTGAGATATATTTATATAAATATGTATATAACCAAAAGTGGTAAACAATCTGAATTTCTCTTTAATAAAGCAGACAGACTACTAATCTAATATCAAGATCACATTATCTGACCTTAAGTTTATCTATGATATGAGAATATGGGAATCATCTGATGCTAATCATAACATGTATATGTTTTTCTAAATAAAACTCAGAAGGGTGTGGGTTCAGACTTATAGGTAATATATTAGCTTGGGTAGATGTATCCATCAATAAGCTAGGTTATGTGTTGCAGTAACAAAACACTGACACCTCAGGATAACACATTTGTTTTGTTTCTCCTTACTCTTGTTTTCTGTTCCTGTAAATTGGTGGAAGCTCTGCTCTCTCCATTCACTCTGAAACATGGTAGATGGTGGCGCAAGAGGAAAGGATGAGAGAGAGAAAGAGAGAGAGAGGAGAGTGAGAGGAGAGAGAGAACACTTAGAAAAATCTAGAAAAGCAATCTAAAAATGCAGTTATCAATTATGCTATTTAAGAAAGTTTAAGTCAGTGGAACTGAGGATATTATCAAAGCATAAAGGAAGTAGGGATGATGGATGGTAATCAAGACATGTGGAAGTGGGAACTGATTAACACACCCAGATAGGTGTGTCAGAGGCACGACCATCACCTAGTCATACTCCAGCCATGCAGCCGCCCCCCCCTCACCCCCCCACCCCCGCAGGAACAACCAGGGGCTGTGGCAAAGTAGGTCAAAACCAGTGCTGGCTGGAGAGATGCAGCCTTCTCCTGGAGTCAGTCAGCCCTGGAGTTGGCAGACAGACCTGTGTTCACAGCTACACATGAGCGTGGGTTCATCTTATGCTGCCGTGCTACCCGCCTGGAGTTCTGCTTTTCCTTCCGCTCCCCCGCACAGATGATTTGTTCCCCTTAATTGTACATCCATTCCCCTATCTTTTGTCAAGTGCTTTGATAAATGTAGACACTTCTTTATTTTCTTCACATTCTGTACCGCTCATGAGTCATTTCTGAAGGCACTGAATCATTTTCGTCGTCATTCAGCCTCCTTGTTTGAAGTCCGTGTCTGTATATATGCTTATTCATCACCGCTCTTCGCAACCCACATGTGTCCTGCACACTGTTTACATTGGGCGTTAATCTGTTGTTAGTGGCTGACTGCACTGTCCCCCTTCTTCCCTAGAGGCCCCCCCGCTTCCTCCCACCCGGGCCTCTCCCAGTGGGAGAGCAGAAGAGAAAGAGCCTGTTCCCGTCCCTTCGCCTGTGGCTCTCGCCCAAAACTGCATTCCAGGCCTCCCCTTCCTGCTTGTCTTTTATAGCAGCTTCTTCCTCGGTATTGTCTCTGCAGCCAGGGAGGCAAGAATGGAGTCCCTCCGGCGTGGTCTTGGAGATGGTTCCTTGCGAGGAGAACGTGCACCTTCTCCCACCTGCCTTCTGACAGGCGTTTGCCTCCTGCTACAAGGGCCGGTGTTTTTTGTTTGTTTTGTTTTGTTTTCTTTACATACACTCCAAAATGCAAATTCTCCACTTCTCATTGGTCAGTGGAATACACGGATGGCCCCCAAACGAGGGTGTTGCATGAACACACAGACGTTTAGTAACTGGTAATAGATCTTGACGTTTCAGCAGGCTACAAGGGCCTTTCCTTTCCTCCACTCTGTTTTCCTTCCCCCAGTCAAGTTGCTCTGGAACTGATTTATGAAACGAGCTTGTTTTTTACTTATTCTATTCCTCATCATTCATATTTAATGTTACCCACACTTGACCTTGTGACTCTAATTCCTAAAACTGAATAATGTACACACATTGACTTTGTTCTTCTCGACAGCTCTTATCATTTTTTATCTTTGCCATCCCTCTTTCAGCCTTTTAAAGATCTAGGACTCTCTGAATCCTCTTATCTGTTTACATTCTTCTTCATTATTTAGTATTAATGCTCTTCTATCAGCCATTATTCTTGAGGTTGTTATTTCCTCTTATTTCCTGATGTTGGTCTTTTTGTCACTGGGCCAGATCTCTCACTACCACATTTCAGAGGTCAACTATAGTTTCACCCATGAAACTAATTCAGATGTTAGAAAGAAGAGTAGTTACCGGGAACTGAGCAACAGTTCAATCAGTTCTTACATGAGACTTTTGGTGTCTCTTAGAAATATCAGTTGTGAGTTGCTGCTAAAAGTATATGTTTAATCAAAACAGGAAGATCATTGGTAGTTAAAGCACAGGACATAAATTTTGTCTCTGAGTGATCTTAGTCACAATTATACCATAGGACAGTTCTATAGCTATTTTTTTGTTTGACCATGTTTCATAAGAAGAGTAAGCAGTATCTTGGGAATATTTTTTATGAAGATAATTAATCATTCACTAATGTCTGCCCAATGATCTGGGTACAAATGATATCCCTTGTCTTTACTTCTTAAAATGTATTTTAATGATGGTTAGCAAGAAATCAAGTTTAACGTAGAGGTTCTGCATATCTTCTTTTAACATTGCTGTTTGAGTATCTCAGATATTTAGACTTTTTTCCTTACTAAAGTCACGGATAGGTCAATGAGTTTCACATGCTCTCCCTGACTGGGAGAAAAGTTACAAGTGTCTTTGAATTTCATGTTATAAGGAGAATAAGGATGACTAAGTCTATTGATCCTACCAATTCTTTATTTGATTAGAAAAATTATCTTGATTTTTGAAATTATAAGCAATGAATTTGGGTCATGCTTTTGAAGTGAAATGATACTGTTATTATTTCTATATTACTGTTATTTTTATCATTACTTAAGCCGTACACTGTCACAGATTGGGTTCTGTGTTGAGAACTCATTTATTCTATTCTAACTCAACATTTTGCTGCTACTGATATGTTGACTGATATTACTGTGTTGTTTTCTGCTGCTCAAACAGCATTGTGATTCAATACAAACAAGTACAGTCATCTAGGAAGTACTACTGCATGCAGAAAAAAGGAGTTAGGAATTTCTATAAGGCCCTTTTTGTGTTTTGGTCTCCACCAGCTGTGGTATTAAGACGTTATGATATTGCTGTCTGAACTGGAGTCACTGAAAGGTGTTCTGATGATGAAAGACAGGAAAATATTAGCACGTAATCTCTATATGAATCTCATCTTTTTTCATCTACTTGTCCTCATAATAAAAAAAAATAGAGTAAATACCACCTGTGTTTCAGTCTGTTTACTAAATTTATTAAATTTTACTGTTTATGTGAGTGTCCGGAGACAATCTTGAACTATTTATTCTTGAAGTGTTAACTGCCTTCTGCTGCAAATAACTGATTGACCAGAACCACTGGCATCAGGAAGTCAAGTCTTTCAGGTTATTAGAGTCCACTAGTCATCTGCATCCATAACAACACACTTTTCTATAATTACTTGATGGCCATAAACAGATCACTTTAAACCCCCTCCTTCAATGTCTCCTTTCTTACATGTACTGAGGAAATAGCTGCTCTTAGGGACCATGTGAGTCATCTCAGAGCTCATGAGAACACACATCTATCTATGTACCCACACACACTTGCATTTCTCTGGACACTCACATAAACAGTAACTAACTAGGTGCCCCAGTACCTGAGGAGGTGGAGACCAACTTTTTAGTTAGAGATAATGTAAGTTGTTTCAAAATATAAACTCCAAGTGGACTGGGTCTCTTTCTTCACATTATATTCCATGGAGTAGATGAGTAGGTGCCTCTTTTCTTCAGGTTTATCCAATGACTTAGATCCCATCTATGTGGTTACTTTGAAAATTCTTAGGATTTCCCACTAAGGGTCATTAACGCAAATCCAGTCAGTGGGAAGGGAGAAAAGTAAATTAGAGGGCAAGTAGCTTGCTTTCTCTAGTCGAATTCAGCAGTTGCAAGAACTACTGTGTTCCCACTGTAGTGGCAAGAAAATAGTCACTGGTCACCCCTGGCTATTAGGGAGACCTGAAAGCGTTCTCTGGCTAGCTAGCCAACCACTAGTTCCATGGGAATTGGATTGCATATGTGCTCTATATAAAAAGAAATGACAAGAATAATTAATTATCTCTGCTACACTTTTTATTTGGAGAAATTTTACTGTTTATGTCCAGAGAAATGCAAGTATATGTGTGTGTGTGTGTGTATTGATAGATGTGTGTTCTCATGAGCTCTGAGATGGGTTGCGCATTCCTTAAGAGCAGCTATTTCTTCAGTACATGTAAGAAAGGAGACAGTGAGAGAAGGGATTTGAAATGATCTGTTTAGGATCAACTAATTTTGGAAATGTGTACTGATATAATAAATCTTATTCTGCTTAGTAAGCCTGAGCTACTACTTTTCTACTACTCATTAGTATAGCTGAAAATTTCAGTCTTGCAGTTTTACTTATGTTTTTCTTTACTTACCTCTCCAAGTATGCACCATAAATTAAGCTTTAACTTGTAAGATTCCTTCAACCAACTTTTTAGGTTTTGCTTTATTTCCTGCTGAAAATCAGGGTTGTATATTTTGCTGATCTTAATAGACAATCATACAAAAACCATGACATTTCAGGGTTTACTACCCTTAATGGAAATCTACTTTAAATGCTGTTTTATTTAATCCTTTTCACCACCCTGTGAAAAAAGCATCCTTATATAGATGAGGTAATTAAGACTTTGCACATTAACTCAGTTATTCAAAGTTACATGGTTAGTATGCTTACTTTATAGCATGAACTCAAACGTTACAACATTGCACCTCTATAGCAGCAGTAAGTCCAGTGTTTATGTAATTGAGATATAAAGCTAAATTCTATTAACAGAGATGTATCAGTAAAATGTGGACAATGCATAATCTTCAATATTGACAGTTGCCTAGATTTAAGGCTTTGAAATCAAAATTTTAAAAAATGTCAACATAGGCATAGCTTTTTAAGTTTTCAGAAATCTTAACTCCCTCAATGTAATAGCGAAGATGGTGAATTAGAACATAACTTTTTAACAGCTTCATAAAATTCTTGATTTTTTTTATTGATAGAGACTATCTAGCCTACTTTCTTATTACAATATGACTACAAAAATACAGCCCTCCATCTCTCAGCAGTGCTAGATAAGAAGTACTGAAACAGCATTAATAATTAATGGGCAGACAAGATGAAACTCCAGTTGCTCAGACTGCTGTCTCCACATAATCTGTATTTTATACAAAAGGAGAGAGAGCTCAATGGAATTTCAGCTGTGACCGGATAAAAACTGCCAGCAAAAAGTGATAAGGAAAGTCTAATGTGTATATTAATCATGTTTATAGCTCCTCATTTGTTGATATATTAGCCTAAACTCCCTCTAAAAATACATTTTTGATCACTAGTAGATTCATTTAATGCAACCAAACCTCAAATAGGGTCTAATTAAAGTTTCTAAGTTTATTAATCAAAAATAATTAATCTATCCCATAAATCATGAAACAAATGGGTTAAGAACCTTAGTGCAAGATGAGAAGCATTAAGCAAAGAAATTAGAAGTTTGATGCATGATGTAAATATGCCATTGTATGTTTATAGCTTGAGTTCACATTTGGCATTTTTATTGTCGAAATTGTTTTTTTAGATATAATGAACATATAATATGACTCAAAGTGAAACACAGTTTTCCCTTGAATAGTATAGATTTCATACATGATGCATTTTTATTTTCTCTGGATCAGTTATAACTAAACAAATTATGGAGTTAGGGTTGAAAATGCAATATTTCTAGAAATGTCTACTTGTGTGTGTGTGTGTGTGTGTGTGTGAGTGTGTGTGTGTGGCTAAAAGGCCTAAGAAAATATATGGTACAATTTACTCAAGAAGAAATGGAATTTCTGTGTGTAACTTTGTAAATTTTTTGACATTGAAAAATTCATATAGAAACCAAAACTTAGCAAAAATTTCTATAATTACACCTATCCACTAATTCTGTAGTTAGACCTCATTATAGATTTATCCCCAAATTTATCACAAATATCAAGATCAAATGGCATTTGATTGGCTAGAGATCAGTGTGAAATACAGCAAATTTAGAATGTGTCATTCAGCCACATGATCAAATATACCGGAAAGAGAGGTCTTTCCCAAGTACATCCAGGTCCATGCCCACTGCTTAGAATAGTTCATTACGGATATTTTTAAACCTTGAGTCCTACAATTTAGCTATTAGTCTAAATATTTTTGTGGAAGACATGCTCATAAATGAAAGTCCTTAAGTCCTTGGACTAAAAGAAACTAAAATAAACCCAAGAGACATCAAGATGTGGAAAGTGTAGGGAGCATAAGCATGTCATAAAAGTAAAAGAAAACTAAAGCTACTAGGGTAGCAATTTTAAAGCCATCGTTTCATTTGCTAAAAGAAATAAAATTATATTAGTGGAATATATTAAGTCATGTAATGAGGACATAACATGGAACAATTTTGTGAGTTCATTTCTTACAAAAGACAAACGAAGTTACAGAGATGAAAATAACTTCCCAGGCAGAGTCACCCCCAGTCTTGGATAAAGGAAATAACTTGGGTACTGTACTCCACAGGATGCAGGACAGAGGAAGCAGGGTGTCTGAATTCAAGTCAGTTCATCCCTATTGGAAAAATAATTCATACTTTTTTTGTCAGTATTATCACTACTCGCGTAACGAAGGAATTACATTATCAATGAATTTACCGAAATTTTGTAGGTTGATAGATTTTTGGAGACTTAGCTGCTAGGTGATCTAAACCTTGGATGTTATAAATAAAGACCAAGTTGGAGTGAAGTGTGACTTACATAGGCAAATTCACTTTCTGTGAATTTATTTATTCACTTATAATATGAGGGTAATAAGCCTGACCTGCTCGGCTCACAGAGTCAAGTGAGGATTTTTCTTTCATGAGAAAATGTGTTGAAAATGGGTCTGTGGGACTGTAAAAGGCACACAGATGTGAAGTGGAATTAATAAGGTATGGGACTTCTCACCTTTCTCAAAGGATTGCAAAGAACTGGGATTAAAGCTGGACCCTAGTTCATCTCCTCTAGGAATTTTACCATTATTCTGCAACCAGCCTTTTTTCCCAAAAAGGCCTGAAGAATAATAATCCCAAAGAAAATTAACAACTGTTGTTCCAAAATAAAGCCCTGGGTGAAATTTGTTAGGAAAATTCTGTCTTAAACAGGCTCCTTTGCTGCAGGATTTCATTTTTCAGCAGAACCTTCAAATATATATATTAGAAATTTCTATAGTGAGCGATGTTAGAGGAAATTGTCCCAAATTAATTTGATTGTGAAAACTGATCATTACAGATCATTTGTTGGGACTGATATTCTGTAGCAATTGCTTGGAAACACTGATGAAACCTATTTTAACTTCTCAAGATGTATGGAATGAAGACACACTAGTCTGAGACCAGCCTTTCTCAAAGTGTGGTGAATTGAAAAACTTGTTTCACATGTAGGTTAGAGAGTCTCTCCTTGGACACTAGGCAGAATCACAGGAAACTACATTTGATAAACCTCTTAGCTGATTCTGATCCAAATCTGAGAAACGTCACCATAGTGAGGTTTGGGATGAGAAACGTCACCATAGTGAGGTTTGGGATGAGATTGCAAATTCATGGACCCAAGAGCCACTGTCCCAGGATAATTAAATAAGGATAATTACTTATAAATAATCAAAATGTAAATTTATACATGAAATAAAATTTATAAGCTAAATAAAATTAAAATTTGTAAATTTTTTTTTTCCCTTTGGGTACTCACAGATATACAACCAATGCTTGAGGCCTCAATGCTCATTAGCAGATGTGTTTCATCTATGAGAAATATGGGAGTCCCACAGAGCAAGTTCATTCTTGAAAATGTCTAGGTCAATCAATTCCTTCAACATCGACCAAGACCCATTCTCTGATTAACAGGCAGACTATAAAGGCCATTGTATTATGCACATAATGCCCTCTTGAGAGAATATTCTGCATTTCCAAAAAATCAAAATACATTTTGAAGGGTCTGTGTCAATAAGTAAGAGCACAATAGACTCTTGAACACAGTGTTTCCCTAACTGAATTCTTTATATGTCTGGGAAAAGAGAAATGTAACATTGGCTTTGCTAGTAGGAATATTATAAATAGAAATGGAAAGGAAAATTGGATACTTCTCTTGGAACTTGAACACAATAGAGTGAAGTAATATGTCTGAAAATGGTCCACATGCCTATGTAACATTAGAATAGTGTCAGTCCTGGATAAAAACACATTGTGAAATGAGAAAGTGAATCATAGGCTTATTTTCTCTGTAAAACCTATTGATCTGGCAGTTTGTATTTAAGAGCAGAAATGTTATGTGTGAGTGTGCATATAAAGAGGAGGGAGAACGCATCCATCTCTGTAAAATTAAAAGTCTTTTATGCAGGATCGTTTTATGTCTTTCCCTAAATATTATGAGACTGCTGTGTATCTGTGAGAACCCAAAGGAGAAACAAAAATTTAAATTTATAAATTTTAATTTTATTCACTTATCTTATGATTTTTATTTCATTTATAAATTTACAATTGATTATAAGTAATTATCTTTTTAATTGTCTTGGGGCAGTATTTGTCAGTGACTGTTGGGTCCATCAAATTGCAAACTATAAGTTCAGTTTCTCATTCCATTTATGCATCACAGAAGAAAGCATGGGTTCTAGAGCCAGCCAGCTTAAGTTTCAGTCCTAGGTCTTCCACTCAGGTTTTCAAATCTCTAAATTCCGGGTTTTCATTTGTAACATGAGTATAATAATTCTCAGAAAGGCTACATGACTTAAATAAGTAAATGAAAAATCCTGGATCTACTCAGTGTTCAGAAATGCTACTTATATTTTTTTCCAGTGTTTCCAATGTTTGAAGTCCCTTTCAGTTTCAATGTTGGATTGAGGATGCCTTAAGGTCATGTAGATGTTTTTCTTTAGATGTCATCAATACTGTAAGACAATTCTGAGAATGAGATATATAGTGATATGAATTTGCCTCAAAAACTGCACTCTCCATTCTGAATCCAGGCATCAATGGGGGGCTTCCCAGATTTATGGATTCTGCCCCCTTTTTTAGGATCAGGTCTTGTCTGTTCACTCCTTTAGAGATGTTTTCCAGAATGATCGTTGGGATAAAGATATACATGACCTTCACAGAAAACTTAGAGCTGGGTGATTTACTGTTGTCTGTGTTTTGGTCATTAAGAAAGCATCTTTTTGGTATTATCAAACAGCAAGAATGAAGCACTTCATCAGCTGAAAAAAAATGCTACTATGAAAAATGTGGTGTCTGCTGAAGAAGATCACTTACATGCCTGTGTGTGGTGGAGATGATACTGGAAAATGTGCCAGGAAAAGCTACACTTGCTGATTGCACTTTTAACCCAATGATAAGTTAGACATGGAAAGCCCAGTAGAATAAGAGCTACAAATATTTAAACTATCATTTCACTCCTACATCTGATGATGGAAAATTTTATCTTAGAGTCTGGATAAAAGTGAAATGAGTTGTTTGTATCTGTACATTAAAATTTGGTTGAAGCATAAATAGTATTTTCTTTAGTGACTGGTATGACAGGGATGAGAATATGATAGCTGGAGGTTGGAGCTGACTCTCAGTACTGGTGTAAAATGTGGCAGTGGCATGCTATCCCTTCCTGGATAATGTCTTGTAAGTCTATCTTCAACCTTGTAGGACCAGAATACTCATCTTTTTACTGATCTTTTCTAAATTCTATCTACAAATACTGTTCTATATACTAAAAGTATATATACTAAAGTGTATATATATACTTTAGTATATATAATAATATTATTAAACATATACTTTATTATTTTATATGTATGTTATTATTAAATATATATTAAATGTATACTCTATCCAATAAAGTATATATTTTTATATTTATATAGATATATTAAATAAATATATAAATAAATGAATATTATATATAATATATAGTATATATTTAGTATGTAAGTTCTAAATACTATTCTATAAAATAGTGCCAGATAGAGAATAGGACAGAACTGAACAGAAAAGAATAGATGAAAGTGCAAAAAAATGTAAGGATTAGCTTTGCTTGTAGAATTTCACTTTATTTTGTATATATCAAAATATATACATTTTATCTCTGATTTTGGGTTTCATTTTTAAAAAAGCTAAAAATCACCAATATGCAATATTCTTATTTCATATAAACTATAGGTTAATAAGTAGCAAGGAGAAATCTTCCTGTTGTATCTCTCACGTTGCTGGTAGTCACTACACTTGTTCTCTGAGTTGCCCACCCAGTAACTAATACGCTAACAGCCTTTGCTGAGTGACTATTGACTGCCGGACAGTATGTTAAATATTTCCAATGTATTTGAATTCTTAAAATGACCCAACCAGTCAGATACTCTTTTATAATTCTTCCAGCTATGTCATAAGGAAACTAAGATCCGGAGAACTTAAACTACTTACTCAAGTTTGCACGGCTAGAAAAGGGGAAATCTCAGATATTAAGCCATGCAGATTAACTTCTGAAGATCTTTACCAGACAACTCCTAGGAGTCTAAAACCCAAAGGGTGAGATCCTCTTTCACTTTATTTTCAACATTATTCCTTTCCTGCTCTGAATCAAGGACATCAAAGTCAGAACCTCCTGCAATGGTATTCTCAATGACCTCGATTTCACACATTTTTAAAGTTGATCCATATAAATATATCCAGTATTTTCCTATATTTGAACCATAAAACTAGCCATTTCATATGGCTCAGTCTAATACTCCTTCTTATATACAAATGGGTAGAAGAAATGACCAATACTTGGCCTCTGACCTTAATATATTGATGATGTAGTAAATGAGAAGGATGGACACTTAAAAGTTTTTCTATTTCATCTTTTTCCTTCTCCTAATTGTGTTTTCATAAGGCCACATTTGTTGGAGTATGATATGTAGTAGGATGGTAGAGTCTTAGACTTGAGAAGAACTTTACTAAATATCCAAATATTTTGTATCTTTTGCTTTTTTAATATATGAAAAAACCAAGACCAATGAGATTAAGTCTCTAATATCAATAATAGTTACTGTCAGAGATAAGACCAAAATTCAGATACCTATGCTTTTTATTTCCAGTTTTGAAGCCTTTTGAAGTCATCACATAATCTCCTACAAATTGATTAATAAGTAATATAGTGTTGAATCTTTTTATAACTACATCCATCCTTTAATTGCTAAAAAGCTCAGAACTAAAGCCAAATACAAAACGCCATTAGTAGTTAGAGTTCAGTTTTTATTTTACCTTTGCCTTTATTTCTTTATTTAAAAAGTAATTATTGCCCTAGTGTCTTTGTCAGAAAATCTTTTCAAGTCCACTCTGATGTACAGCTTGGAGAGTTGATGTGATTTTTTTTGTTTGTTTTTGGAAAGAAGGTTACATTTTAAAGGTGGCTTAGTAATATAAAAGGATATAATCAGATCCATTTATATAATTAAATGGGTTGAGAGAGGTTAGATATTGAATGAACCCCCTAAAAAAGAAATTAGAATGTAGACTAGAAGTTGAAAAGTAATGAAAACTCTGCCAAAAAGGAGCAGCATGGCTGATAAACAATAGGGAGGATGCAACTGCCGTGCTATTGCCACTCAGGGATCTTAAAGTAAAATGTAGACCTCATGAATTGTAATTCCATTAGGGCTTCCTCCCACCAACCTTCTCATGAATCCTTTATTACAGCAAGATGATGCCTCTAGATAATTCCTATTTATTATATGTCTTAATCTCTGTTATGAGTTTTAGCTGTGGCTATTCATTCAAATCTAAATATGTAAATTTCCCAAAGAATATATATTTCATCACATCACTTGCCAAACTATTGAATCCCCAAGTAATTGGTTCTTTGTTTTCATAATTATACTAATTTTGGTTATTAAAGTGTAGAGCCACATTGTAGATTTTGAGCTTCATAAGGAACGGGATGTATATGTATGTGTGTATGTGTGTGTCCCCAAGCCATATGCCAATACTTCACTTATTAGTAATGACCATAATGAATTTTTGAAAAAAAAAGTAATGAAATTTTAGGAATCCTTTATTTTTATATATTCATAAATAAAAGATAGGAAGTTTATTCCTTCCTTTGGTTCTCTAAATTCTGGTTTTCCATCACTGTTAAGAAATCCTTTATACTACTGGAGACAAAAGTCAAAAACTCTTTTGAATATTTGTTGAAACCTCAATGCAAAGTAGGAATTACTTGCTTTTATCATTTACAGTAATTTTAATGTTATATTAAATATAAGCAGAGTTGATTCTAGTTAATTCTTTAAAAATAATTTAAAAGTCATAGATATTTCAAATTATTGGTCTGTTTCTGTCTACTTCATGATCTTTTTAGTTTCTTACGGACAGGGAAAGGGCAGTGATACTTCAAGGAACGTGCTACCATAGCATACCGCTTAGTCTGTCATCAGAAGATTATGAAATGAAAGCAAGATGGCCCCCGGAATTTTCCTTAGATAGCTGTTACTTCAGTGACCCAGAGCTATGTAACTTTTTAAGTGATAACTCCCTAATTAGCTGGAGCTTAGCATCCTCTGCATACATCTTGTCTTCAGCCCAAATGTTCACTTATCTAAGTTGGAGTGCTACATGACGTCTTTGTTGTTTTAGGAACGCGCAGTTACCATTCCCAGGCTGCCCCCGCACTATCTCAGATACGTGTTTTATGACACATCTTCAAATTTGGAGAAGGGTGAAAAAACCTTACTAGTTTGAATTTCTTTGCTAACTATTCAAAATAAGCAGTACTTGTAATGTATTTTTACTTTATTTGCTGCTAAGTTTTAGTTTGTCTAGTGATTATTTGTGTATAGTTAAGTGAGAAATTTAAAAAATTTTAAAAGGGGAACTTTCAGCAGCCATGTAAGCATGAATTGTAGTTCCCACATGGGAACTACAAGTATTTTGTCTCTTATCTCACATTTGTGAAAGGAAATTGACATTTTGGAAAGGGGAATAAAAGCATATCATACTGAAAGTAGCCTGTAATTGAGAAAGCATTAAACTATCCTTTCTGATAAAAATTGTGGAGGAAGGTTACAAATAACTCTTCCCAGTAAATTAGAAGGAACTAAGAGTATCCATAAATGAGAAATGAATCATTTGTTATAGAGGGTATGGACTATAGTAAACCTGAGTCAGGTCACTCAATATGGTAGCTGTTTAGGATAATCAAAGGACTGAACAAGGTCAAAAAGAAGAAATAACCACTGACATAACTAACTGGTGACCCCCAATTCCCAATTAAAGCTGTGGGAAGGCAAAAGTTTTGAGTCATATGACTAAGAGAATCAAAGTAAGAAGAGTAGAAACAGAAAGGAACATAGCCCAGCACAGTGAGAAACTAAATTCGGGGTAAAAGAAAGAAGTTGCGTATATAGGATGCATACTCTGTTGTTTCTATTTCTCTTAAGAACTCATGTCCAGGAATAAAAGCAGCCCATAGATACTCAAATGTTTTATTTTCTAGACAAAGACATTAAATCAAATATGTTCAAAGAAACAAAGATAACCATGTCTAAAGAATAAAATGAAAATTTTAAAGTATTGCCATATGAAGTAGAGTATAGAAAGACATAGAAAATATTTTAAAAGGCAAATAGAAATTATGGCGTTGAAATATACATAAGCTCAAATGAGGAACTCAATAGAGGATTTGAGTTGCTGGAAGATGAATCAGTAGTTCTGAAAACAGTTCAATTGAAAGTATATGGTCTTAGGGAGAAAAGGGGAAAAGTAATTTAAAAAATGAGCAGAAGTCGGGTATGTTGGTATATGCCTGTAATCCAAGTACTGGGAGGCAAGAGGCCAGGGATCACTTGAGTTCATGGGTTCAAGACTACCCCAGGCAACATAGTGAGACCTGGTTTCCAAAAAGCAGCTGGGTGCAGTGGCAGGTGCCTGTAATCCCAGCTACCTGGGTGGCTGAGGCTGGGGATTGCTTGAGTCCACGGGATCTGGACTACCCCAGGCAACATATCTAGACCTAGTCTCAAAAATAATAAATAAATAAATAAAAATAAAAAATTAGCAGAGCTTCACAGACATATGAACATCATCAAACATATACAACACACGTAATGGGAAACTCAGAAGGAGACACTAGAGAATGATGGAGAAATTTGAAGAAATTACAGTCAAATTCAATAATAAGCATAAAGAAAATCATTATATATCTAAGAAGCCCAACAAACTCCAAGGAGGATAATCTCAGAGATTATCCTACAAACCTACATATATCACAATCAGTCTGTGGAAAAGAGGACAAGGAGAGAAGCTTAAAAAGTAAAGGAGAACAAAAAAATCATCACTTATAAATGGTTACCTATAAAATCAGTAGTTGAGTTTTCACTAGAAACCATGAAAACCAGAAATTTCAAATGTTGTCAAATATGGATTCTATATCCAGGAAAACTATCATTCAAAAATAAAGAAACTAACCTATGCCCAGATAAACAGAAACAGAGTGATCTTATTGCTACCAAATCTGCCTTATAAGAAATATTCCAGAAGGTTCTTCAATATAAAATGAAAGGACCTTATGCAGTAATATGAATCTACACAAAAGAAAAGGAGAAACGGGAAGGGTAACTACATAGATAGATATAAATGTAAAAGATACTAGTAAAAGATACTATAAGTTTATTTTTTCTTTAACTTTTTGTCACCCTATTGTTTATATAGTGCAAAGAAGTAGGTAAGCAATGGAGCTACATATAAGTGACATTTTTGTGTTCTATTGAAATTAGGTTTGTACTGATCTGAACTACAGTGTTTAATTGCAATACCCATGGCAGCCAATAAGATAACAATTCAAAAAATGTAGTAAAAGAAATAGCAAGAAGGCTAAAAGAAACTACAAAACATGTTAACAAAAATGAATTCCATAATGGGAAAAATGGAATAACAAAAAAGACATAGGCAAATTGAAAGCAGAGAATGGTAGATCTAATTTTACCTTATCAGGGCTTAATAACGAAGATCCACAAGGAACTAACACAACTAAACAAATGCAAAACAAAAAGCCCAATCAAAAAATGGGGAGAAGAACTAAAAAGACACTTTTCCAAAGAGGAAATACAAATGGCCAACAGGCACATGAAAAACTGCTCAACTTTGCTAGTAATAAGAGAAATGCAAATCAAAACAACAATGAGATACCACCTTACACCAGTAAGAATGGCCCACATCCAAAGAACAGACAACAAAAATTGCTGGCGAGGATGTGGAGAGAAAGGAACACTACTACACTGTTGGTGGGAATGTAAACTAGTCCAACCACTATGGAAAGCTGTATGGAGGACCCTCAAGTTAATGAAAATGGAATTACCATTTGACCCAGCAATTGCTCTCTTGGGAATCTACCCAAAAGAGACCTATATGTGGTACAAAGGGACACCTGTGCTCGGATGTTTACTGCAGCACAATTTATAATTGCAAGGACATGGAAGCAACCTAAATGCCCCAAAACAGATGACTGGATGAAAAAGATGTGGTACATATACACAATGGAATATTACTCATCAATTAAAAATGACAAATTTGATGAATTTATGGAAACCTGGATGTACCTAGAAGAAATCATTCTAGCAGAAACGAGCCAGACAGAAAGGGACAGAAACCAAATGGTTTCACTAATATATGGTCAACCAAATGAAACTGCACAAGGGGAGAATGGGGACCAGCTGGAGCAGGTAGGAAGGGGAGGTCTCGGTGGGTGACCCCCAGGGACTGAAATGATGTGAAATATATATAAATAAATAAATTTATAAAAAATTACCTTATCAATTATTATCTTATATAGACTAATTAAACACGCCAATCAAAACTACAATGAGGTACTAATACACAGTAAACAGTATGACTAAGAAGCAAAAGATTGAAAATTGATCAGGGCGTGGAGCAAGCAGATATCTCATCCATTATTGACTTGAAAAAAATCTCAAAAAAATTATGCTGGATGGCAGATGTCCTGGACAATCTATTTCTTACTGTACAATTACATACTTTTGTCTAGAGTAGATAAATATAATTTATGATGAACAAAATCACTTCTGACGGTGGGAGTGGGAGTAGTAAAAATGACTGGAGCTTGAAGGAAACAGCTGGAGTGATGGAAATATTCTCTATTTTCATTATGGTGGGTTTTTGTGCACATGTGTGCATCTGTCTGAAGTAGTCAAATAGTACATTTAATTTATAAATATGTAAATTTTCCTTCAAATACCCTATAAACCATTATCAAACTCTTGCTTATGCTACTCATACAAGAATGTTTAGAAGTGAAAGGTACTAATATCTGCACCCACTTTGAAATACATCAAAAAGAAAGGTGGTTTGATGGTTTGAAAGATGCTCAGATAGATAAGTGATAAGGCCAACATGACAAAACAAGTCATGTTTATGACATAAGATTATGCAAATATATGTGCTCACTATGAAATCCTTTCCAATTGTCTTGAAATGTGAAACAACTGTATTTAATTAAATGCATGGAGATCAAAATCATTTCTGAAGAACATACTTAGAAGAAAACTGCCTGGTGAAGGCAAGTCTGAAATAGAGCAATGATTTTCACAGAGAACTGTCTAGTCTCAGCACATTGCATGACCTCTCCTACCTCATTTAACTAATCTATAAAATAAGCACAATAAACCACTATCTTGTCATAAAGAGTGAAACTACTTTCAATGCATTAGGCAACATGGCATCTTATTGTTCCTTAACTAATCTCTTAGCCTCCATTCTCAAACACATGATATAGTGACAATGACACTTTATCTCCAAATATTGTTATTATAATTAAATAAAATGATACAAGTAATGGGTTCAACACAGAATCTAGGAAATTAAATAAAAATAAAAATAGATTTGACTATGAAAAAACTAAGTGGGTATTTTTGCTAAAAATGGTTGAATATCACCAATTTCTTGTGTTTCAACCTAGTAACATTATGTTGACATAGATATAAAATACATGAAGATGAGACATAATTTATAAATATGCCTAGGAAAACTTAGATGGAGTCTACACTCAAGAGTTCAATTGAATATTTGTACTTAATTTTGGTGGCTGAGGAAGAGCTTCTCATGCGTAACTTTGTCAAGCCACCAGACTTATTCAGATGACCGATGTATCCTGTTTGGAGGATTTTTTTAAATCTAGCACCAAATACTCCATGTCCTGAGATACCCTTCAGTCCCAGGCAAGCCATAATGAGTGGCCCCTTAGATTTTGCAGAAGCTATTTCTAGAACCAGCATCTAAGCAGGTACTACCACTTAAGATGATTCCCATACCACCATATTACAGGTATATCAGAGATAATTAAAGCAAAAAATCCACTTTCTAGCTGACCAGCTTTTCATGCCCACCTACATCTTAATTCCTAGGAGGAGACGAGAAGATCTGCTAAAGTTTGCTATTGGTCAAGTGTTGCTAGTCTTTCAATTATCAGCCTACTTGTATTGCTCTGAGTCGTACAATCTGCTTGCTTCTGTTCATTTTATGTGAGAGTGTGTACCATGGAAGTACTGAGGATGCTATCACCTACTGCTATTCAGGAATTGGGCAGAGCAAGAATAATCAACAGAGTAAGAGATCAGAGTAAGAAATTTATAGAACACATTTGTAGTATATTCAGAAATGTTGTAATAATCCTTAGTAGGAGGTAAGAAATGGAATGAGAGTATGGAAGGATCCTTTCAGCTGCACCTTTTCCAGGCAACCCCCCTCCAAGAAGCATGTGGAGCCTCCACATTGTAACCTAATCTAGAGGTGTGTTAAGCATTAACTCAGCAAGACTTAATCTGCAGGGGGGATACCCCCCCCACTAGAGATTGAACCCTGGGGAAATTGCTTATGGGCTCCAGCTGGAAAACACATATGCTAAACGAACAGGTTTATCTTTGCAAACTCTGTTTACAAACAAGGTGCATTTGTTCTCCACACAGTTTGTCTTTGCCACTGACACTTGAGGAATTCCGTTTCAACTTTAGAATTACAAGTTTGACTACTTACAAAATCAATTATAGTTTCTTGCCAGGATTTTCTTTTTAAGGTAATTCTCTTCCGCTAGAGTAGGGGGCTCTGGGGTGTATTTATTCCAAAATTTTTGGATGAGCTTTATGGCCCAGGAAAATGTACCAGGGGTATATACAATTTAATTTAGATCTCCTTATTGCCAAATACCACCTGGAAATACACAAAACCAACCAGGTTGGCATGACATGTATCCATTATGTTTCATAGTGTCATGAAACAGCAATCAACAATCCCATCAGCAGGCTATATGAGAGCATCAGGAAAGTCTTAGAGTACAATAGCTTGTGAGGTAGACTTGAAAAGATGAGCATAATTTCAATGGAGAGGAATCAGAACCCAGTGAAGGCTGATGGAACAAACAGCAAAGGTACTCAAAATCAGCAGAGCAGAGGGATTATGAGTGAAAACCAAATCATTCATGTTGACTAAAGCACAGAGTATGAATGGAATGGAGTATGAATTGAGTGTGAAGGAGATGTGTGAGTAAAGGTAGACTGTGATCAAATCAGACAAGTCCCAAAGTGATACCTCGTGGAGGTTATTACAGTAACAGGAGTTCCCTGCCCACATGGACTTTAATTTCTAGTTGGAGACAGGTTTGTCAGGGAAACCTGTGAAGATGACACACATAGGTAACCACCATAGTGCCCTTGTGCGTGTCTAGTGAGTGGCAGGCTCAGCGTTAAGTATTTTCTGTATTTCATACTAAATCTTCACGATGATGTTTTAACCACAGGATTCAGATAATGAAACAGAGACCAAAGGGCGGGGGGAGTTGGTGACATGTCCAAGAGCATCCTGGTAT
>PVHY01020400.1:0-25629 GCA_004024945.1 Uropsilus gracilis | reverse complement strand
CGGGTCTCTTTAAAAAAAAAAAAAAAAAACCCACGGAAGGACTACGCAGGGTGCCCCTCCACCTGTCTGGCTGACCTGCCCGTTTCACTCAGGACCCCCTCCACACTTTGCTGCCAGACCCCTGCCTTCAGCACTGGTTGGGCCGTGGTAGAATTCCATGGAAGTCTAGTGCCCGGGGGCCAAGCGGCCCAGGGACTACCAGCTCTCTGGGAAGTTGCCCCCTCGAGGGCACAGGCGCAGCGGCCCAGCCCAGGCCCAGGCACTCACTGTAGTCCATGTCGTCCTCAGGCAGCGAGGCTGCATAGTCGAAGTAGGTGGCATTCCAGCGCAGCTCTCGGGTCTTGGTGTCGTACATGGTGATGGTGTACTCTGTGGGACACACACCCGTCACCCGCTAGCTGGCCAGACAGCCCTCCCAGCCTGGCCAACACTGTGCCCTGGACCCGGGTGCTTGGAGCGAGCGAAGCCACTGTGTGGTTTTAGGTCACCTGTTGAGAGCTGGCCACCACACCAGAAACCTACAACCTGGGGCGCTGACTTGGGGACCAGGCGATGGGGCGGGGAGGCTGAGGAGGCTGGCACGAGGGAGCAGCTCCGGAAAGCCCCGGAGGGTGATGGGGGCCGCTGCACGGTGACAGAGCAGCGGCTTAGTAAGACCACTGCCCGCGGTGACTGGGAAAGGGGCACCGCCCGCACCTATGCCTCCGGCCACAGAGTCACAGGCTGTGCGGAAAGGGCGGAGCAGCAGGTCTTAGCTGCTCACCATGCAGGCGAGGCGAGAGAAAAAGCCATTCCCTTTCAAGCAGGATACAGAGGAATGCAGGGTCCAGGGCTGACTCTGCAGCTGAGAAGATGCTCAAGGGACAAAGTGGCTGAGGGGAGAGCTCAAGTCCAGGGTGCGACCAATGACCACCAATCTCAGGGTCAAGGTAAAGTAAGGGGTGAGGTTGCGAGAGCTAAGGTGCCAGCCTGGAGGGCTGCCCTCTGGCACATGCATGACCTAACGTCAAGGTCTATGGGCACAGAGCCCATCTAAGGGGGTGGTCTGCAGCCGGACACATGAAGCCCATAAAGTAACAGCAGCTCGGATTAAAAGGATCAGAGATAATCAAAATGAGGGGCGAGGGAAAGGTCTTTGGAACCCCAATCTTCAGTGGACAAGGAACAGAAGGAGAAAGCTACGCACTGAAACTTTCTTAGGGAAGAGTGGACCTCTCGGGGGGAGGACCAGGAACCTCTGAGACAGGGAGCTTCCCTGCCTGGGAGGGGAAGTTGGACGCCTGCGCACGGGTTCCAGGTCACTGAGGACAGTGGCCCTCTTAGGCCGAGGTCATTCCCGCCTCTCATGCGCCACCATGCTGGGGAGGAGGGGGTGAGAGAACAAGAGCCCAGTACCCCAGGAGCCTTGGCCGCCTCCACACCTGGTGCAGGTTGCAGGAGACTGGGCTTTGAGACTGGGCTGTGGACGCTGGGCATCCTGACAGGGGGGAGGCTGTGCTGCAGGTGGGAGGCCATGCAGATGCTGTAGCCAGGGGGCCAGGTGAGGGGAGCTCTAAGGAGCACCCCACCTGCTCTCCCCACACCCAGAATACACAAGTCCCTCCTCCCAACAAGAGGCTGAGACTGCCCCTCCTCCCGCAGCTCTGGGTTGGCCTGGGACTGGCTTGGGCTGACAGGCTGCCTGGAAGTGGCACCAGGACTTGAGCTCAGACCTTCAGAGACCCTACGACACCCACGGTCCTCAGGAGATGGCCTTGGCCCCCGTGGGAAAAAGTCTAGGCTCTCCGCATGGAGCCGAGCCAAGGTCCAGAGGGACAGGCGGGCCCCAGGGCAGCAGAAGGACAGAGGCCATGTGCCCGTGAGTCCTTCCCGGATCCCTGAGCCTCCGGACCGTGAACTAGGACACCTGGTGTCTGCCGCCACCAGCGTAGGGTGGTTTATTATGCGGAACAGATCACAGAAACGATAGCTGTGAACGCCCACAGGCCAGCGAACACAGAACACAGTCCGACTCCCTCGAGCACCACGTGCCCACTCTGAGCCCTCGGGGAAGGCAGAGCCGTGTGAAAGAAACCACAGAGAACCAGCCGGCCATCAGCGGCACTGCAGCTAGCCTGGCCTGGCGGGGGCTCGGGGCAAGTGAAAAGCACCGTGGCTGAAGAGAGATTTCCCAGCTTTCGGGGGGTTGGGGGGGGGGGCTGGTCAGCCTCTCCAGGGCCCAAGATGAGCCCCCATTTTGGGAAAGATGCTGCGTCCCGGAAGGAAAGCAAGGTTCTGTCACTGACATCTTCACTCCCTAAATGTTCAGGCCTAAATCTAATGATCAGTTGTAATGGTTTCGGCCTAGGTTCCTGGCATAGATTTTTTTTTCCTTCTAAATGTCTTCTTGCTTCTCCCGTCAGCTCCATTCTAACCATCCGTTCCAAGATGGTGGTGGGGTACCGGCTGGTGTCAGGTGCTGCGGACAGAGTGGGTGAGGGGGACCCCAGTAGTGAAGGGCGCAGTGCCCCCTCCGCTCGCTCACTCTGACATCTGACACCTGCTACATGTGGGTACTGTGCCCGGTAGGGTAGGATGTGCCTGCAGCTACTGAATGAAACCAAGCTCTGCCCTCGGGAAGCTGAGTCTAGTGGGGGAGGCAGCAAATAGGCAAAGCCCATTCAGAAACACGAGATGGGAGGTGAGAAGAACAGGTTGAGCAGAGACAATGGCGTGGGGGGTGGGAGGGTGCCCGTGAAGGGCCAGCCACAGTGGTAAGTGCTGCCAGGAGAGACCTGTAAGAACTGCCATGCACCCTGAGGTTCGGGGAGCCAACATCCCTGGGAGGAAGGGCTCACAGCCAGGTGGCTTTTGGTAGGCACAGTGAAGGAAGAGGGAAGTGGCACAGTGGTGGAAAGAGACCCTTGACCCCAAGCTTCTTAGAGCGCTGCTTACTCTGGGAACATGCTATGGTGACGGAAATGCAACGGGGAGGAAGAGAAAGCGAGTACAGCTGCAGTGGGGGCTTTGTGGGCTGGGGCCCCCCGGAGGGTCTTCCTGAGGGGGATGGCGTGGGGACACCTGTGTTTGCAGGAGACCACGCTGGTCACCTGCTAGAAAATGGAGCCCAGAGGCAGAGACCAGGAGAGGCAACTCTGGTTCCTTGTATGGAAACAGCGGGGTCACACACAAAAGAGGGGTCCCCTTACCTGTTCGCCCAAGATACAGGAGAGAGGTAGACGGGCAGAGACTGTCTGCAAAGGCCGACGATAGCGTCTGCTGCTTCTCCCCCGTCAGCAGGTCGATGACGTACCAGATGTCCTGCTTCTTCCCTGAAAGGACATGAGCGTGGTCTGTCACTAACACGCGTCCCGGAGGGAGAGAACACACCCGTGGGACACACACCCAGGGCCTCCGGGGTACGTGCTGATGACGAGCCTTGGGCTGCTGGGACCGACCGTCACTTGAACTCCAAGTCATGGTGCAGCTCTCCAAACCCAAAAAGCTCGTGTCAGGCGTCATTCTGGGACAAGTGGCTTTTCCCTAGCCCAGGCTCTGGGTGAACACCAACCTCACCTGGGGGCTCATCTCTCCATAAGGACAGCCACACAGCTAGGCGACCCTCCTAAGGCGCCCTGAGGAGGCTCCACACTGACCGCCAATATGGCTGATCAGCTGGTATGGGGTCTGGGCAGAGACCTGGGTACCATGAGGCCAAGGTCATCATGGCCCCTGTCCCAGTCCATTATTCCCTGGCACGGAGCACACCCCTCACCTTACTGAGCAGAAGACAACATACGAACAGGTGGAAGCAACAGCACTGCGCGGAAGACCCACAGCCTGTGCAGCTGGGGGCGAGCCTCAGCAGCCCGACCACTCACCTACCGGCTGACACGTTCCCCAGACCGGCTGGTGCTCCTGCGTGGAGGAGGGGTTCCTGCTCATTCATCTCCCTGACAAACTGGCCAAGCAGCCTGTTTCAAGAACCTCCCGGGACCACAGTGCTGAGTTGCGGGGTGGCCGCATGGCAGCAGAATCTGACCATGGGAGCCTCAGTTCTGAGGGGTGCAACACCCTCGCCCCATGTGGATCCTGTTCATGCTCGTGACTGTCTCTGTGGCAACATCTTACTATGAAAAACGATCTGACGGTGAAGTGGTGACCAAGCCTCTGTCTCTTTCCATGTGGCCAGCATCCTTCCAGTTACTTCCAGGACTATCACAGCCCACAGAACCCAGCCGCCACATGAGTGGACAGATCACCCCAATTTCCAGGGTTGAGAGCTTGTTTGGAGGTTCTAGCAGGGGAGTGCAGCTACTCGTATACCCTTGACCGAAGAACGGTTCGTCTCTATTCAGGGGAGGCCGTCCTCTTCGACCAAGCGCGCAGCTTCGGGAGGGACGCACATGGAGCGGTGAGGGAGGAAGGGGACACCTGCCTAGCCAGCCAGATCAGCCGAATCAACCCTGGCGATCAATGGGGTGACAGATGTCGCAGGCAGATCGCCCTCACATCCCCAATTTCCAGGGTTGAATGGGCTCTTGGGGATGGAAACGCAGCCCCTTAAAGGCACCGTCAGGTTTGACCCATGGCCAGAGCCAAAGCCCCAAGAGCAGACAGGGCCACAGACGGGCTGTGGGCTCAGCCCGGAGCAGAGAGCCAAGGTGGGCGGCCACTTCCTCAGGACCCCTGGGCTGAGGCGCTCTGCTCTGAAGGTGTGGGAGGAAGCAAGAGCCCCAGTGTCCTGAGCAAAAACTAAAGCCCGTCCTGTGCCGGAGGCTCAGCAAGGCACACGGAACCACCGAGGCATGAATAGACACCGGGGACTTTCAGTTCCTCAGCCAGGAGCAGGAGGCCGCCGCAGAAGCACAGGATATTATTAGTGCTGCGATCTCGAGATAAGGACAGCGCTCCTTTGTGCGACAAATGCATTTCTATTGACATGTTGGCAACAACCTGGTCCAAGAAAGGCGGGTGAGCTGCTGCTTTGAAAGGTATGACCCCAGCCAGGTATGAAGGCAGCTTATCCCGCAAGCTTTTTAGCCAATATTATGAGAACAGGAAATACCCATAAAGCCCTGTAATTAATGAGCAGCACCTGGTTTCCCTTTCTTGGCACAGACGATCATATTCACTTTAAACATCATCCCCTTGCTGCTGGGTATGTTGCAACCTCTAAATTGAAGTGGGGAGGTCAATATGGCAGCGAAAAGCTTGTTAAATGAGTAACCATGTTAATGGTATCAAGCCTGCTCCCCAGTGGGGGAACCCTCTCTTAATTGGTCAGCTGAGCCTGGTGTGAACAGCATAGCCAGGTGGAAGAGTCCTTTCCCAGAAGGGCGGTGAGGGAGGGAAGCACACCTACTGCTCACGCACGCCACCTGTCTGGGGTTCCGGGGCTCTTTCCAGGGGGAGCCAGGTTTCCGAGCTGAGAACAGGAACACTTACCCATGTAGAGAATTCCGTCCGAACTGCGGCATGGGGAGGCCTGCACCAGCTCAGGGATGGTAAAGGGAAGTTTCTTTTAGAAGAGAGAGGAGGAAAAAAAAAAGTCAAGGAATAAATAAGTGAATCAAGCTTTTTGCAATTAATACGATTTCGCTGTAGAATCTGTGGCTGTAACCCGATTCTGCTGGAAAAGAGACAAGCATGGTTGATGGCAGATGAGAGTTTTCTATCTGGAAATCCTGGAGAAAGGACACCCCAGCTCCCTCGTCCATTTTAGACAAGCCCTCACTCCCAGCTCCCAGCACTGCAGATACTGACTTTACCTCACGAGTCCCTCAAGGTCTCAAGGTCTCTTGTCCAGAGGGCTTCCTGGGCTTTTTTGAGACTAGGTCTTGCTAGGTTGCCCGAGGACTCTGGTGAGAACCTGCAGATTCAGGTGATTCCTAGCTTCAGCCTCTCAGGTAGCTGGGATTACAGGTGCATGCCACCGTGTCTGGCTATTTTTTAGAGACTAGGTCTCACTATGTTGCCTGGGGTTACTCAAACCCACGGACTCCAAGTGATCCCTGGCCCCGCACCTGTGAAATTCTAAGGGTGGAGAAAGAATTCTCCTGACTTGATAAATTGACCTCAACTGGCCAGCCTGGGAAGAACGAAGCTTTTCAGCACAGGAGGGAGGCACCGGATTGAGTCTTCAAGGAGCAAGCTTGGCAGTCAGTGGAGGCGTCAAGGTGACGCGGCAGCCATGTTTACGTGGACAACACAGGGTCAGAGGTGGACAACACCTCTTTTTCTGAGGTGGAAAAAGAGGTCCTCATGTTTCCTTCAGCAAACAGACTTACTACAGAAACACAGAAGGCAAACGAGCCTTTTGGTGAGGGGTACGTGTCCGGAAAAGAAACTCAAAAAACCCCACATTTCAACTGCATTTCATCATAAAACCGAGTCTTCTGAGCCTGCAGCTGACAGCTGAGGCATTCTTTTGGTCAGTGCTCCTTTCAGTCTGCTCTATTTTGGGGACATTCTGTGTCTTGAAACTATTCTGTGGATGACTCAATGCTTCTTCACGGTCACCTTTTTCTCCATCAATTAAAAAAAAAAAAAGACTCTACCTTTAACAAATGGGACTTTAAAAAATAAGCAATCATTTGCATTTGCCCATCTTCCCCAGGTTTGCAGTCTGAGAAGAGGAAAAATGCTCGAGAGAGGCTCACAGGAGGGTTCTGTTGGGTGTTTCTGGGGTGCTGAAGAGGGTGCTGAGCGTTGCTACCCACCTCCCACCACCCCCAAGCTGGAAAGCCCAGAGCCCCAGCGGCCGGACCACCACGCGCCGAGGGGCGCAGGGCAGCGGGCAGCACAGCCTTCGGGGGTGGGAGGGTGCCAAGTACTGGCATGGCTCTTTGAAACTCTGCCCTAGGGCCCCTCCCTTCACCATTCAGGGTGTAGCTGGCACGCCTCTACCCTGAGGAGAACACCCATTTCTGAGACATGGCTTATCAAATCACTCAACAGTTTCTGGAGGACGAACAGTAATCCAGAAACGGGGAAGCGCCAATGGAGAGCAGCAGGAACAGCAAGCACGCATGTTTACGCCAAGCTCACCTTCTCCTCCATGTGTTTCAGTCCCAGGTTTTTATAAGACCACTAACAACACCCTAATTCAAGCCCACAAGTCACTTTCGGTCCATACCAGTGGCCCTTAACTCTGGGTGCACACTGGAGCCACAGGGAGGCTCTGAAAGTGTCCTACTGGAGCAGAACACGCAAACAGAAAGGTCACAGAGGTGCTCCGTGCAGGTAAACTTGGCCAAGCACGAAGCCCGGAACCAGGTCAAGATGATGAAACCACCTTCCCGGCACTCTGCAAGCCCCCTCTTCCCCCTCTGCCCCCTCTGCCAGCCGTCGCCTCCAGGTAATCATTACCTAACCTTTGAACCACTGAGCAGCTTTCCTGCCTCTGGCCTTGGATGCATGGCCCTCAGGATGGCCTTATATGCATGGCCCTCAGGGTGGCCTTGCTGGTGAGTGGAGGGTGACCCAGTCTTGCATTGGTGAAGCCGTGTCCAGCCACCACCACCACCAACCCCCCACCCCCCCGTGCACTGTCCGCACGGCTGGCCCGTGAGTGGCCATCCCACGGTTTAGCTACCCCAGCGACTGCTGATGCTGTCTGGGAATCTCCTTTCTGTGGTTGTTAAAAGCAGCGCCATGTACACCTGGGAATGCCGCTGCGAGACACATGCGGCGAATGTACACGAGGTTGGTGGGCGTGTCACCCGGAAGTGGGTTCCTGCACCGTAGACGCTGTATCAGACTCCAGCAAGCAGTGGGTGTGAGCCCGCCTGCAATTTCACCAACCGTGCCTGAATCCTGGGGCCTCGCCCCACCTTGGAACACAGACGTTTCTTTTCCTTTTCCATTTTCCTCATGTTATCCGGTCTCATGGGTGGTAATGGTACAACAGCACGGTTTTCGTTTGCATTTTGCTAGTGACTGACAAAGCTGAGTAACTTCTCGTGTATTTATTGACCCCTTGGGTATCCTCTTTTTCTATTTGGTTGTCTCTTCTTGTAATTCCTAGGAGTTTGCTACATATTCTGAACGTGACCTACTTGTTGGGGGGTGGTATGTGGCCAATACACTGGGGTCCGTCTCTCTTCCTGGTGTCTCAATACAGGAAAATTCTCCTCTTTAATATCATCCAATATATCCATCTATTCCCTGATGGTTAGCGGGGGGCTTCCAGGCCCCTTTGGTGGGGTATCCTATCGAAGAGAGCTTTATCTACCCTAAGATCAAGATGTACTTCTTGTCCCTGCAAATTTTGTTTCACGTGTCACAGTCAGACAATACAATCTGATACCCATTTGTGGGTGGCTGGTGAGAGGTCTGAGTTACAGTCTTTTCTTCCCATACAGATGATGTCCCAATCAACTCACACCATTTACTGAACAGACCCAGCCCCACCCCCACCCCTTCACTGCACTGCACTGTACTTTGGCTCAGGTGCCATGTGCAGGCCTGTCCCTAAATTCTCTTATCTGGGAGCTTTTTAAACCTCCAGTAACCTAGATGGCTGAGTGGAGACGTGGGTTGAGACCTAGACTTGGTGTGCTCCAGAGCTCTCCCTGTGGCTATGACATGTGGCAAAGGTAGAGGGCCACTGGACTAGGTTCTCACATGGAAATAAGGGTGGACTGTGCCCTGCCCCTTCCCACAGGGGATGTCTGCCAGGGAGTGGGGGGCAAGCAGCATTTCAAACCACAGCCCCTCAGTCCACAACATGAACAGCACCAGCAAGTGCATACCCTGTGCTGGCAGGGAGGGTCAGAGGCTGTCAGGGGTGACTGGGCCATGCAGGTGCACACCAGGGAGCTCATCTTAGGAGCTGCTGGGGCCTTTCTAGACCCCCTGAGTCAGAATCCCCAGGGGTTTCTGTTAAGCTCTGGGATGACTCAACATGCAGCCACAGGTCAAGAACCAGCCCACGGAGAGGCTGAACACACTCACCGTCAGCCCTTCATTATTCTTGCCTCCCAGCGTGTAGAGGCTGCCGTCGTTGGGGTCAGGGAGGAAGGCAGGCCTGAAGAGTAAGCAGAAGAATTAGGGATACGTGACAGCCCAGGCACAGAACAGAAGCACAAGGCCAGAGGTGGCAGGGGATGTATAAGCATGTGTGTGTGTGTGTGTGTGTGTGTGTGTGTGTGTGTAAAACAATCCCACCCCCACTGCTCTTTCCCTTCGGGCAGACTCACTAAGGTGCAAAACAGCAACCCACCAAAGGAGCCAATACAAAACCATCGAAGGGCAGATGGCAGTTTGGTCCCAGCGCTGCAGGTGAAGGAGAAACAGAGAGGAGAGCCCAGCAGGTCTACTGCTCAGCCCCCTGCTCGAGCGTGTAGAGAACATCCAGGATGACCACGTTGTAACCTGGTGGTGTCTATGGAGGCAGAGCAAATCTACCCTTCATGGTCAGCAAACATTCACATTTCAACTGGAATGACCACTGTGGACTCTGACAGCCCGACATCGGAAAGAACCTGCCTGGAGAGCAGCCAGGTAGGAAGCAGCCTGGCGAGGGTCTTGGGCAAGGCCAGTCTGTCGAGACGGACCTGCGACTGGTCACGTTGGAGCCCCTTGCTGACTCTGCTCCACTCAGCAGGATTATTCTCTCTAATGTTGAGGGGACACTGCATTCTAACAGTGTATGTTCCATGCACTCATCCCTGAGAATCAAAATGTGCACAGACTAGATGAAGCACACTGGTGAAACTCCAAATCTAACCCTCATCCGAGCATTGCCCCTTTTCCTGGCTTACTCTCCACCTGCCCCTTCCTTGCTGGTAACTATTAATTGATTTTATCGTCCAAACTTTTTTTTTTTGCTTTATTTAGTTTGTCCATTTGCTTGTTTTCTCTCTCTACACCAGCTAGGAATGAAACCACAGTTGTTTGTTTTTTAGACTTTAAATGTACGCATATATGTACTCCAAGCAACTAGCTTTGTGAATGCTGATTGCAGGGTTAAGGGAATGAATTACGGGGAAGTATTGAAGCGAAACAGAAAACTTACTCTTCAACATGTGTTGGAACCTGGAGAACTGGATCTGTGTGAGAGAAAAGCAAAGATATCATCAGACAGACCCCAACACAACCAGGAACCCCAAGTCTCAGGTTGCACTGAGAACTGAAATGTCCTACTTGAGACAAGGTGTGTGAAGGTGCCCTAGAAACACACAGACACGCACATCAGCCTGGTGACTATTGCTGGGGTGAGCAGAGACCTGAGAGGCAACTGAGCCATGGTCCACAGAATGGCTGCTACTTGGGGGTGGATGCAGAAGGTTCAGTCACCACCCACCGTGGACAAGGGGTCACGGTGTCACCACCTGACACACTGGGAACTTTTAAAACCCACATCTTTGTCTTGTCCAGTGCCTGCAGTGGCACTGTTTTCGTGAGGAAAGGCGAAACCTCAGCTATCAATGCCAGTACCCATGCGGATCTGACAGGGCAGGAAATGGATACACACCCCTTGGAGGCAGAATATGTTGATCTTGTAGCTTCAAGGGTTCATTTTCCTTGATTCCTTTTGACTTGTTAATTCCATTTCTATAAAATCTAGTTCAAACATAATCTAAAATATAGGGGATACTTTCCACACACCGACGCTCGGGGCAGCATTACAGATGACCTAACTGCTCGATAACACAGCAAATACTGGGATGTGCACTTGGCAGAAGATTGAGGCTTCTCAAAGGGCTTGTGAAATTTAAAAATGCGCACAGATCTTTATGCTATTATGCCTGCAGAAAAGATAATCGAGTATTAAAGCAGCTGAGGAGAGCACCTTCGATGCCCAGGGAAAACCAGAAAGGCCAAAGTGCTCATGGAGGTCATCTTTGTTGGAAGAGTGACCCTTCCCCCCTCTCCCACAACCTTTCCTGGCACTGGTTTTTCAATTGGGAAAAAGTTTCTTTTCTCAGTCAGACTCATATATGCAATAGTCACAAATGGCAGGAAGCTTAACCCCATAGGTCAACTCTATCTGGCTGAGCATTTGCCCACAAAGGATCAGTAACTTCGGGTGCTTGATTTGGAAGCTCGCTCCCTCTCTCTCGCTCTCTCATGCTCTCTCGCTCTCTCGTGCTCTCTCTCGCTCTCTCGTGCTCTCTCTCTCTCTCACTGATTGCACACTAATTGTATCAAAGCTCTTTTCTATTGCAGGTCTGACACATTAATGTTTTGTCTTGATGTGGTGATGGCAGGACCCATTCAGAGCAGGCAAGTTTGGGGGTCCCGGGGTACCCCTTGTTCTGCCCTGGGCTCTGCTCATGGTGACAGGCAGCTGTCTAGCTCCCCCAGTCACCGGGCTCCTCAGATGAAGACTCTTTTCTTTCAAGTCTTATCTTGTATTGACTTTGCTTTTATTGAAAAGCCCGGCTCCCCGGGCGGGCGGGGGCTTCACGACAGAAGCACGCGCTCCACATGTGGTCTGCGGGCAGCACACAAACAACTCGTCAGCCCGAAAACGTTTTAGGAAACAGGAGGGACTTTCAGTCGGCAAGCCGGTGTTTATCGTCACCAGCCAGCGCCTCCCAGTGTGTTTGTGCACACTCACAAACAGACTGATGCAAGAAGCAGGAAACAGGGGCGCGGGCACCCCGCCTGCCGAGCAATTACAGCCCGGGGTTTCAAAGCAGCTCGGAAGCCAGGCGGGCCCGGAGAAGCAAGGTGACACGCCACGGAAGGCACAGCTGTCAAGAAGACGCCCCTTCATGTCCATTTCAGTCACTTGAAAGTATCAGAAACAAAGAGGACGTTGCTGCTTCTGGCCACTGAGCAGGAAGATGTGGCTATTCACGGGCACCCCCTCCACCCCCCCACACCCCATCCCTCCACCCACCCCACCCCCCGTGCAGAAGCTGGTCTGGGCCAGCTCCTAGACCTGTCCTCAAGGCTGGGTGTCCTGGTCTCCCTGCCTTATCCACGGACCCATGGAGAGAGAACCCAGCAGGTCCATGGCCGCCTGTGTGGGGGGAGGACTAGGATGGGCATGGCAGCCAGGTGGGTGGAGGCCACCCCTGTGCCAGGCTGGGGCATCACAGCACCCTCATCCTAGGGAAATACGTCCTTGAACAAAGCCTCCTGAGGGGCCCCTGCCACCCATTCCCCGCAGATTCTTTTTCATCTCAAGAATCATTTCAGTCAGAAGTTTGAGTTAGGAGGCACAGGTGAAACTGTGGGGAGGAAGAGGTAAGGCCAAAAGCGGCAGCCGGGGGATACCTGTGGAGGGGGTGGGGACACTGGGGAGCCGCCCCCTCATTCTCTCTAGAGGGTTGACATCTTCCCGGGTAAAAGGCTAAAGAAGAAAACATCTGGAAAGCCAGCAAAATAAAGGCCTAAGGCAGCATCATACAACATGCAGTGGAAGCCCAAGGCAAAAAAGTGATGTTTTTTTATTTAACACTGAAAACTGCTATGAGGTAAGGTTCTTTAAAAAAAAAAAAAAAAAAACAACTCTAGCCATGAGGAAAAAACAACGCTGGCCTAATTACAAAGTGCTAAACAAACACTGCTGCAAAGTAAACCAGGCTATCTATATGGAGACTGATACCGAGGAAAGGCCACCTCAGAAAGTTGTTTTGCTTTCAGAAGGAAAAGAATAGCGAGCTACCTCTTACACCTTCTACTTCTTCACAAGTGTGGGGGGAGAAGGGGAGTGTGAGCCAAGGTAAAGGTAAGGCTATCTGAGAAGGGAAAAAGAGCTGAAATCCATGTTTGGTCTCCAGAGTCAGCCTCCCCCAGAGGATCGGCCAGACTCGGTTCCCTCAGGTGTGCCCACTCAGGCCTGAAAACCGCACACCTGGGAGATGCTGGGAGAGGTGCCTGCGACTGTACCAACCCTCCTTCTGAGCACAGAAAGAAATGAGGCCAGCTGGAAGTTCACAGCCTGCCTCTCCAAGCTCACGGGGAAAGCCATAAACATAGTCATCGCCCCCAACTCCACACTCTATACATGCTGAGTGGGACAAAAATCACTCAACGAGCTCCCCTCCTGCTTCCATTCCCGGCCAGCCCCACACCCAGAAGCCTTGCTCCACCGGCCCTCAAGCCAGAACCCAACCGGCCCCTCTGCTCTCCCAGCTCTGAGCTTCAGGAAGCTACCTTTGTACAGCCACGGCCGCTGGGCCCCTGGGACAGGAGGTCTGCCCATCCCCTTCCTGGCTGACTTCTGGCCCCTGTGCTTCACAGCTGGTGCTTCCAACCTTCACCTCTTGCCTGAGGGCCCCCTTCTCTGCACATGACTCACCTTCTGGGGCACAGGGCAAGTGTGTGCACAAGGGGGCAGTGTGAGGTCTCCAAGCCTTCCTACCCTTCACCCTTGGTGTGCGCCCATCCCAGGCCTGGTAAGTTCATTGTCAGTTTGCGCAGAAGGGAAGAGAATCATGGCACCTTCAGTGTCTCTAGAATACCTTAAATGCTGGCTCAGGGGGCTGGACACAGGCAGGGGGGCAGCCAGGGGTCTGCTGGCCGCAGGGTCACTGCCGCTTCACACGCCAGGCGTCTGTAGTCACAGGTGCACCTGCTCCGTGCCCAGGCTCCTAGACACCTTTTTCATTTACACGTTATCACAAGAGTAATGCAGCCTGAGAGGCAAACAAGACCGCAGGGCCGGCCACAAAGGCTGGCGGTCAGAGGCGAGAAGGAGCCTGAATAAATCCACTTTTCCGACAACCCTCCAAGTGTTCCCACCTCTAGCCTTCCCGAAGCCTCTCTGCCGGGGCAATGCTCTCATGTTCTTGTTCACACACACTTCACACCCGTATCTAGAGCTGGCAGCCCGCACCTCATAGGCAAGGGACTTCGAGTCCTCCCTTCTGGCTGGCTAATGCCCTCCTCTGCCTCTAAGCACACAGCCCTTGGGCCCCGCTCCTCTCTCTTGCACATCTCTCTTTTCTTTCCTAAGCACATCCATCCCAGGGGTACAATGACTCTTGGGAAATAAATGTGTCCACAGAACGATCCCCACACTCACAAAATACAGACCTTCTCTATCACCCACAAACATGTCCTCATATCCCGAGGGATCCAATACCCCCGAATCCCACCCACCCCAGATAACCACAGACCCATTCACTGCATTTGTCAAAATTCTCCCAGCTGGGAACCACAGATGGGCACTCTTTGGTCTGGCTGGTCTCTCTGCTCCTGTCTTCTGAAATCCACCCACGCTGCTGCATTTCTCCTGACCTGTATTTTTATTTCTGAGCAGCATGCCACTGCACGGGAGGACCGCAATTTGCTGATCTGTTTATTTTTTGATGGACATACGGGTTGTTCCCAGTTTGGGAATGGAAAACATAAATAAAGCCACTATGAGCATTTGTGCAAAGTCTAATTTGACCTGAGTTTACATTTCTCAGGGGGAAAACACCTAGGACAGGCTGAGTCATATTGTTTGCACTTCATTTGGCCAGAAACTGGCAAGCAGCTCTCCAAAGTGGTGGTTGTACTAGTCTACAGCTCCACCAGCGGTGTCTGAGTTACCTACAGTGTTTTAAAGTGTTCGTTCCAGGCCTTCTCTCCAGGAAGCTGATTGTGCAGGCAGGGGATTGGTGTCCTTGACACATGCTGGGGAGTTCCGCTGCTCCGCCCTCCCGGGAAACCTCTGGATTCTGTCTCATCTGCTCCCTCAGGACCTGTCTCACCTTTCTATCCTCTGCCACTGCCCTCCATTCAACACCCAGACTGCCACTGTCGAGACCAGCCCCCCAATCCAGCAGACACTCGCAAATCGTCCTTGTTAGGTCTCCACTCCCCAGGAGTCTGTGATTCTGTCTGGCTTCCAAGTGCTTATGGGGTATCCCCACCCTCAGACTGGCTGGCTGCCCCACTTCCACCCATCACACAAACTGGAAACTCAAAATTCCCTTGTGTAGGGTGAGTTAGTTAGGCTTTTTCCTCCAGGAGCCTCTATAATCCGCATCTGGGATGTTACGTCTTCCCCAGGATTGTGTGGCCCAGTGGGTGTGCGCATGTGTGAGCATGCACATGTGTGAGCGCACACATGTGTGAGTGTGTGCATGTGTGAGTGTGTGCGTGTACGTGTGTGTGCGTGTATGAGTGTGCACGTGTGTGAGTGTACGCATGCGTGAGTGTGCACATATATGAGTGTGCGCATGTGTGAGTGTGCACACCTGTGCCTAGGAGAGGGGACAGAGGAGAGCATGAGAGAATGCCAGGGAGAGCACCCAGAGAAAGAGTGTAAAGATTCCTGGGGGGCTGGGAAGTCCCCAGCCCTGACCCTGTCCTGCCTGGTGTGTCTGTGTCACAGCTAAAACCAATGAAGAACCTACGCAGATGGGTGAGCCTGATGCTTACAAATGGCAACAAGGATGGGATCATTCCCCAGCCCCTTGACTCTCATAATTCTAACTCTTATTCAATTAGACCCTGAGTTTGATAGGATTTGACCTACTGAGCATTTCTCAGCTCTCTGTTCCTCCTCAGCTCCTTGTCCACAGCCAAGACCGGCCACCTCACCCCAGTGCACACAGCGGTGTCCTGACCAGCTCCCAGTCTTGGCTCTCTGCCCATCACGTCTCCCTCTACCCACTGCCTGAGGGGGCTCGACAGGGAAAATGTGCTCATGGTCTTTCCTTCCCATAAGTTCCCCAGGGCTCCTGCCCACGGAATGCCTCTAACACCTGGGCCCAGGTTCTTCCCCATGATTACTCATCAATCACATCTCTTCCCAAAACTCACCCCAGGCTCACCACCACTTGCCCATCTCTAGCTAAATCTGCGCACCCTTCATAATCAGTTCAAACGTCCCTTTTGCCAGGAAGTCGGAATCCGACCCTCCCCCCCATTGTCAGCATGTCCTGATGATGCTTTTACTGTGTTTCCCAAGAAACAGGTGCTCAGTGGCACGTGGCCCCTCAGCTTAGCAACACATCCAGGGGCTGGGTTGAGCTGGAAGCACTGGAGAACGGGAACCATCTATTTTGCTTATTGGAAATCAATGCAGAAGCGCGCGCAAAGCCTGTGTACAGTTGAATGACTCACCAGCGTGAGCTCCCGAGGAACCACAGCCCACGGCTTTGCTCCCCCCAAAGCAAGCCAGTAATTTAAGAGCTCCAGCTTTGTATGTGGAATATACACGCTCAAACACATTTTTTTTTTCTATTGAAAAGGATGTTTCCCCACAGAAACCTACAAGACGGGCACCAGAAAGCACTGCCAAGGCATAGATCCACTTGGTCACTCACTTTTACAGGTTATTCAGATTTATGGGAAATAATGGGGATAAGGGCTGCCATGTGTGGGTCCTTACGGGAGTGGGGGGGTAGGTTGCTGGGTGAGGGTCTGTTTTCTTTTGTCTACGTTGGAGTTGTTCCACAATGCAGTTTTTTGAAAAGGAAGCTACCGCCGGAAAGCCTTTCTCACAAGCTGAAGAGAAAGACCTAGTTGCCCGGCTCTCACCTGACAGCTGCCCCTCCGACTTCACAGGTCAGAGGGGAGAGCCAGGACTCTACTGAGGGAGTATGCAGGTTGTGGTCAGGACCGTTTCAGGCTTCCCTCAGCACAGGCGTCTCAGAATTGGTGAAGGTGAGGGGGAGACGGGGGTGATAAAGCAACAGAACAGAGCACTGTCTCTGAGGGAGTTGGCCAAGATTTAAATAATGGCTCCAAGTTGGGATCTGGAGCTGATGGCCTCACTCCGGAGGTAAGCTCTGGGCAGACTTTCTCCCACATGGGGCGGGACGGGAGCCTTTGATTATAGGAACCACAAGAACAGGCTGTCTACCTGCGTGGCACTGAAGGAACCGCCCCAGATCATTCTCTTCTCTGTCCCAGATGAGCACTGATATTTCTGGAACACTCTGCTCCCACAGTGCACCCTGGCTGAGAGCTGGTTTTCTGCCCCACTCACTCTCCTTTCTAAAGCACAACCACCTGGCTGACCTCTCACCCCCAGGGAGATGTCCCCAGGTACGACTGGATGGTACCACAGGCAGAACCTGGGCCCTCTAGAACCCAGGCCTTCGGTAAACCACCTCTGCCAGTGACTGGAAACCTTCCAGGTTGGCCCTTTCAAAAGACACTTAAGGACCAAACCACAGCAAATGAGGTGCCAGTCGCTTTATCCCCTCATCAGCCTCAGCTTTCCCGCCTTCCCTTTCTCTCTGGGGGGAGAGGAGGATGACAGCCCAACTGCTGCCACTGTCTGTTGACTTGGCCACATACACCTCAGAGACAAATGTCAGACCCCTGCCCTCAGCTTGGTTCTCTGCTACATGCCAGCAGAATAAGGAAAGGGGGTTAGAAAGCCGACAGCCATGACCAGTGTCTGATGAACCACTCACACACAAAGCACACATCTCGGACACTCCAATGAGGGTGCTAGGTGAGGGCCCCATGCACAGGGAGAGAGACTTCATAGAGACGGCTGCTCAGTTCAGCGTAGACAACACAGCGAAGAGCCATCAGCTGGCTTGTGGGGATGAGGACAGAGGCTGGGCAGGTGTGAGGTGTCCCTGGGAGGGGCAGGAGGCAGTGGCAGCATGGAGAAGAGAGTGGTGGAAACCTTGAGCTGGTGTATGGTGGGCACTCACGAGGGATGGATGGGATGGATGGGAGGGAGGGATGGGCTCCTGAGAGCCAGTAGAATGTGATGGAGCGTGAGGCAGGTGGGCACCAGGGTACAAAGTGAATGAGCAGAAGGAGGAGGAAAAAGCTCAGAGGGGAGGAAGGCTACCTTCAGTCAGCATGGGAGTGGAGCAGCCAGGAGCCAGGCAGGTGGGGGTAGACGCCACAAGCTCAATCCTGGTCAGAAAGATGGAGGAAACAGGGCAAAGGAGCTGAAGAGAACTGGATCAGCTGATCTGCATGCGATCAGCAGCTGCCGTTTCCTCCAGAAGATGCTTGGAGTTCTAGCCTGGCTACATGTTAGAATCAGTGGCAGAAAAACTGGGTCATTCAACCTCGTCTCAAAACATGAATCTCCCGGACAGGTTTTGTGTACTCGAGTGAACTTCTCCCCGGTAGCAGTTCATTTCCTGCCTCCCCAGGAAAGGAACCTCAGAAATCTACACTCTGAGCTCCAATTACAGTTATTGGGTCCAAAGCAAAAAGGGGGAAGAACTCAAATGCCCTCTCAAAGTTCAGCTATTAAAAATGTTTTAAATCAAAAGCCCCGCAAATTTCAAATCTCATCAGAACTGGAAGAGGATGTGACAAAGGATTCTTGTAGGAAATCTCTACCAGTCGCCAAACGTGATGTTTGGTAAAGATGATCGTGTGGAAACACCAAAGCCATTTGGAAAACTGACCAATTCTAGTGTATTCTCACTCATCCTCACCTTGGCAGAAGTAACTCGGACCTAAAAGCTCACACTGAAGAAGGCAGCCAATCACACAGGAGGAGTTAAGGGGATGGGGGGGTGTGTGAATAAGGCGAGTCAGCATGTGGCCTGGGCCCTTGGCCTCTCAGCTGATACACATTCAGAGAATTCACTTGAGGCGGGAGTCCCCTCATACCCACAGCTGCCCACAGAAACAAAGTCACAGCTGAAAAAGGCATGTTATCCATATACTTCAACATTTAACCTGTAGTTGATACAAGCCAGGCCACGCTGAAAGCATTCCCACGGGAGCTGAGATCCAAGCCGCTCTGTGTGGGGACGGCCACTTAGGCGAAGCTACCCACAAAGAAGGAGCTGTCGCTTTGCAGCGAGACCCACCTATGAGGCAGGGGGCAGAATGGGGACAGAGAGGAAGGCTGTGCAGGAGCTCGTGGGAGGGCTGGGTACGTGGGGGGTAGGTAACCAATCTATACCGTTATCTCGCTGTTTGGATATGCTTGGACTCGTCCAGGACAGAAAGCAAAATACAAGTGCGAGGAAGAGGACACTTCTGCAAAACACACAAAACCAGCAAAGGGCCCCTCTGACGTCCTCCCTTGACAAACTGCAGCGTCAGTCCTCCAAAACAACGGAGAACAAGTAAACACTTCGCTTGTGCTCGACAATGAGGCAGAGAGGCAGTGATGCGTAGCTCGAGCCTAGAAAGCTCCTTAAGAGAAAACACTAGCATCAGCCCTTTTCACAGCATGCCCTTCCCATTTCCATCGCCCCTCAGAAGGCGGAGCTCTGACTCTTCAAGCCCGCTGCCCGCTGCCCGCGTCAAGTGACAAACATCACAAAAAGTCACGTGACACTTGAGACCAGAAATCAGGGCTGGAGCCTTGGGCCGGCTGGGAGACACCATCCTGAGGCGGCAAAGCACATCTTGCTGCCCGCTCCCTGAGGGCTCCCTGAGGTGTCCAGGTGGACGGCTTCTGGGACCCGAATCAGCAGGAGGGGCCTCTGACATTGCTGAGCATCCCTGGCTGCCCAGAGCCCCCCTCGCCCGACCAGCAAAGAATGAGAAATGCAGCAAGAAGACAACGTCGCCCAAGCTTGACAACACCAGCAGGAAGTGCCACAGCTGAGGTGTTAGCAACGTGGCTCCCGAAGCAGACAAGAATGGGGCTCCCCCTGCTTGAGGAGCTGAGGGGTGGCCTGGAAGGGGGCCTCACCAGGGCATGGGAGCCAGGCCCCACGGCAGGCTGTGGGTGGGAAGGGAGCATGAGCAAAGGCTCGCAGACCTGGAGGCCTGCAGGGGGCAGGAGGCTGGCTGCTGCAAGGACACCAGCTGGGGGAGGGGGAGGGACGGTGGCCCGAGAGGTGGGCGGGAGCCAGACTGTGGAGACTCTTCAAAGCAGGTTAAGAGTTCAGATTTGACTCTGTGCTCCTGGCTTCTCCAGCAGCTGCGCAGAGGCAGGAGCTGAAGATTCCTGGCCCAGCCTGGGAAGCTTACTCTCTCACCCTCCTTTCCCCACAGGCAGCCCACATGGGTGGGCAGGGCACACTTAGAGCAGGGGTGCTGTGGACTGCACCTGAGTGTCTCCGCAGGGGTGCAGCTTGCCAAGGGGTCGCTGCAGACAGTACACCTGGCAGCAGTGAGGTGCTGAGGTCAGGAAGCCGGAAGCAATGCCCAGACTATGAGGCCCAGGACACAGCTTAGACACTTGCAGGGGGGCGAGGAGAAGGAGCCGGATCTGGGTGCCACCTCCACAGCCTCGGCCACGGGACCAGCATGAGAACCTCACTCTGCCTTCCAGATTGGCCCAGCCCAACCATCAGGAGCCCGACCATCAGGAGCCTAACCATCAGGAGGAACCACGGGAAGAGGCGCAGGGTGAGGAGGGGGAACTCACATGGGAAGATGCTTTTCTTTAAATTTCAAATAACTGCTTTCTTCCTGACCCTTCCCGCCCAGCCGATCTCCACCACCAGGCACTCAAGGGAGCCGGGAGCCGGGGCCACGTGGCCAGGGAGGCACCGCGGCACATGCTTTCGTGATTAGGAAAATAATTCTGGGTTGGCCCCCGAGCCCTGTGCCTGCTCCTGCTGCAAGGTGGGGGGAGGGGGGTCTTGGAGGGCTGCTGAAGAGCCTGCAACCTGGTGAGGACAGGAGTGTCAAGAAGCAGCATGGACCAGCGTGTGCAGGCGAAGCAAGGAATCTCAAGGAAACGTCCGTGTGGCACCTGGGAGCAGGACGAGCTCAGAGTCAGCCCGTGGCTGGGCTGGAGGGGTAGACACGAAACAGACGCAGCCATGTCCACGGGCAGAGACAAAGACAGTGGGTGGTCCCGCTAGTTACGCAATCACAGCTAGAGGGACGCCCCTGGAGCAAGATGTCAACTCAGACGGCTCCTGGAAACAAACAGAACTCCCCTCTCGTACAGGTGCCGCTGGCCACGGTGGTGTAAGAAGCCTCCACTTCTGGGAACAGCAACATGCGTCTGGGTGAGGAACACAAACACCTGCCAAAGCTACTCGGAAAGAAACACTGGAGTGAAAGGGATGCTGGGAGTCTTTACCTTTTGGTGCGTTGGGCCCTGAACACATAAGTTGGGCACGAAACAGCGGGTGTGTGCTCTGGCGGGCTGGAGCAGGGGGTAGAGGTGCCTGCTGGCAAGGGCCGGCTTCCCCGGCTCGACTCTGACTGCCACTCCAGGGCAGCTCGACTGAGCCCACAGCCCCCCGCGCCTGGACTGCACAGGAGCTGCCTCTGGTCCCGCGGCCCTGGCCCAGCGGTCCAGGTCCAGCACCTCCCATCGTGTGGAGGCTGCATCTCACTACACCGGCACAGGGCAGCTTACATGAGGACCTGGTTTCTCACAGCAGAGGGGAAGCCAGAAGCCAGGGTGTTGGGTTAGCGGGGTCTGGGCGGGACCCTCTGCCCAGACTTGCAGGTCGCAGCCTTCCAACGAACCCGGCCTCTCCCTCCTCTCACAAAGGAGCTCATCCCAGCACGGGGTCCCACCCTCCCCACCTCATTTAAACCTAGTCAAGCCCCAAGGCTCTACCTCCAAATCCCATCATGGGGAGCAGGGGGCAGGCTTCCTCCCTGAGTTTGGGGGGGCACACACCTGTAACATCTGACACTCCTCTGCTGTGAATCATATCATGGGGTCCTAATCTGTCTTTCTATCATCTTTTCACGCCAAGTACCACCTCCCCCTGGGGGAGGCGGAGGGTCAGTGTGAGTCTGTGGCTGAGCATTCCCATGTTCAACAACGCAGATGCCATTAACAGTGATTTTTCTGGGACTTTGGCTAGAGACAGCTAGTGGGGGTGGAGCTGGTGGTCTTCACACATTATTCCAGGACAGCAATGGGGGCATGTGAAGGGAGCACAGTCTACTGCCCTCTGCCCCATTCTCCCTCCTCCCCTCTGTGGCCACTCAGACCTCAAGCTCGCCCTTGGTCACAACAAGGACACTCCCACTTTGGCCCCTGCCACGGCTTTTCAAACTCAGTCTTCTCAGTGGGGTGTCCCTTGTTAAAACTGTAGCCCACACACACACTGTCCTCCCCCCACTCCTCCTGGCTCCATTTCCTGCTTCACATTCCACCACAGCTCTCATCACCACTGCGACAGAACCTCATCTGTCCCCACTGCAGGGAGAGCTCTCTGACAGCAAGGACCTCCTCTGTTTCATTCAGCTGTTGTGGCCCCGGAATCCACAGCAGGATTCGGAGGCCTTGGGGGTCTCCAGATCTTCGCGGTTTAGAAAGACCAGTTTCTGAAGTCCTGGGTTATAACTGCCAAGAGCACAGTGAAATGGAAAACCCTCCATGTAATCATCTTTGATCTTTGTATATGAATGAGATTTAGAACATATTGGACATTACTTGAGACTACTGGACCTTAATCAGATTTCCCTAATTCTTCCTTTAAGTATCATTTCATTACTCCCTGCTCTGCCCAACTAGTCAGTTGTTGATTCGAGGATTCTATTTCTGGCAGGCCTCGGGCCCCTCCCACCTCCTCCCTACCCCTGCTCCCCTTTTCCAGGCCAGACACACCTCTCCTGGGGCTCCTCCTCCCTCACACTGCACTGGGCTAATCTAGAAGCTGCCGGGAAGCTCAAAAGGTAACTCCCAGCCTCCCTTTCACACTGGTGCAAGAGCTGAGCACCCTGGGCCCCGCTCCCACCATGCCCACCCCCAGTACCTGCCAGCAGGACTGCTCGAAGCTGGTCCTGCTGCCTCCTTGGCTGGACTGAAACCCAGTGCCCCACCAAGGTGCAGGTCCCACTCACAGCTTCCCAACATCCTTCTGGCCCCTCCAGATGGAGGTGGGGACAGCAGTTGCAGAAGTTCGCCTACCTAGAACATTCTCTGGTCTAGGACCACATATTTGTCCTTTAGGTCTTTCTGTTTTGCTTTTTTTCTCCATTACCACCCCCTTAGACTCCCCCTCTGACCCTTTCTCTCCCCCTCCCTCTTAACCTCAGAAACCTCACTTTGCTTATCAGGGTCTACCAGGATAAAGTATCCTGCTCCGTTTAATGGTCCACCACGTAGCTGTCTGACAGCCACTCTGACACGCTCTGCTCCACACACAATTTCCTCAAGCTGCTTCCCTTTGGCTGTAAATGGCAACATCTCCTCTTTCCTTATGACTGGAAAGGGTGTGGACAGACCGTGCTGCCTACACCCCCTCCTCTATCTGTGACCACCGAGGCTGCTTCCAAGTCCTGGTGATTATAAACAACGCTGCAATAAACATCACAGGGCATGTGCTTTTTTTGAGAGGATAGATTCATGTTCCTTGGATGAACGCCCAAAAGTGGGATGGCTGGGTCCCTGGGCATTTCTGATTTTCATCTTTTAAGGTAAATCCGGATGACTTTCCAAAATAACTGCACCAGCTCTCTCTTTGCTCCTTATCAGACTAGACAGCATTTTTCCACAGGCTAAGGTCTCTCAACATGTGCTGAGTTAAGTCAAAAAAGAGACACATTCTTTTTTTTTTTTTTTTTTTTTTTGAGACTAGGCCTCACTATTTTTGCCCATGGAACCGCAGGCTCACGTTGCACAGGGTACCACAGCCTCAAGCAATCCTCAGCCTCAGCTTCCCAGGTAGTTGGGATTACAGGCATGTGCCACCATGCCCAGCTATTTTTGGGGATGAGGTCTCGCTGTGTTGCCCCGAGGGGGACTCGAACCACAACCCCCTAGCCCCAGCCACTTCATAGGCTGAGTCTTACAGGCACGAGCCACCGTGCCCAGCCGAGACACATTCTTTAGTTACAGGAAGAACAGGTTGATTCTTGTTTGGCTCAGTGACAAAGAGGACAGGACACAGTTCTGTCAGTTCCAGTCGAGGCCACTTGTAGAAATGAAGACTTAGAGAAGATCAATGTCAATCAGCTCTGCCGGGGAAAGTAAAGCCAAGGAATGAAGTGGCTTGGGGGCAAGCAGGCCCTGGCCGGGAGCATCCCTGATACTGGACAGTGGGAATGTCTACCTCAAGCCTTTTGCAACTTGCTGATTTTCATCTTTGGACAAATTTCAAAAACTCTGCAATCTAAGGAACTCTGCTTTGGTTTTAAAAACAAGGAAAGGCTGGGCATTCTCAGAGCCCACTGGGTGATGCAAGCTTCAGGTTCTGCAGCTTTCCAGGGGCCACACACCTGAGAATGCTGATCCACGCTGTGCTGAGCCCTTGCTGATGCCAGCAGGGCCCAGAAAGATGCAAGAGGGCATCTGTGGTCCTCATCTGCCATCAGCTAGGAACGGTAACCAGCTTGCTGCTGAGTGGACGAGATGATGTGTGGCCTGACAGATGCGAATATTTTCCCATTAAGAATACTGTTTTGGAACATTCTATTAAGGCAGGAAAAACACTTGCTGTGCTCATGAAAATAATGAGTCACAGATTGGTGACGACAGCAAACACACTGGCTGAGCCCGAAGCTAGGGCTGAATGAGAATTATTACCAGGCAGAATAACAGAGATGACTCTGCCGCCCCAGATCCTGGGATTTGCAGGGCTTTATCTGGGAAGATTATTTGGAAATTGAATATTGTTTCCCAGCTGGAGAGCCGCACTCTGTAAATTATCACCAGCAAGACAAAAATCATGAAAAGGGAAGCGTGGCAGATGAAATGAGAAACCAGCTCAGCCCAACTTCCCTCAACACAGAGCCCCAATACAAGGGGTTGCTCTGGATGAACATCAAATCTCACAGCCCCCCATTATTTCAGCCTCTATGAAAGCAAATGACTAATCTGAGGTGAGAGGAAGAGAGCTTTTTGTAATTACAAGATCCTAATCATTAGAATGCAATGAGAGTATTTCATGCAGGAAGGCTTTGTAAAGACCAGTCAGCCAGAACTACTACTAGCAAGACCTGGAGTCGAAGAAACATGAAATCTGGACAGAGAGGGAAAGGAGGGAAACTGTGGCATTGAGTGGATAATCACGATTCCAGCTACAGACATACCCTTTGGACATTATTTCCCCTCCTCTCCTCAGCTCCATTCCCCTTTTTTATGGTACTAAATACCGTGCAGTAGTTTAGCTTTATTTCTGGAATATGCTTCCTCAGAAGCAGTTGCGCAAAGGCCCACGGCACCCAGGTCCAAATCCAAGTTACCTTCTTTTAGGGTCCATTTGATGGAGCCTGTCCTCTTGCTCACAGCGTGCAAACTGCCATCCAGGGTTGACACAAACAGCAAGGTTTCGGGAAGGGTCACGGTGCTGGGACTCGCGGAAGCCTGCAATGAGACGCAGAAGGACCGTCAGGGCTGGCAGGGACCCTCCCTGAGGGAGACCCCCTTTCGAAGTGCATCATCTCACAGGCAGGGAAGCTGAGGCTGGAGAGGTTCCCCTGAAGGCACATGTCCAAATAGCTGCTGCATCCAGACTAGAAGCCAGGCCATTTTCACCTGCCTCCTGCTGCCAGACAGGCTTGTGACCCAAAGAACAAGAACTGGACCGGGTTCCGCTGAGACAGGGGAGAAAGTGAACTCAGCCTGTGCCTAATCTCCCTCTCCTGGTCACATTTTATTGTCTCAAACCTGGTCATTTCGCAAGACCCCCTGATCAGAAGAAGAGGCCAGCACACCCACGTGTACCTGTGCCATCTGAAAAGTAAAGAGCCAGGTGAGAAATTTCTAAGCAAATTAGGAAAAAACAGTTTTCATTCAATAGAGTTGATAAAATAAAAACCAATGTTTCCTTAAATTTGCCTTACAGCCAAAACACACTGTAATTAAAAATGTACCATTTTTGCTCAAAGAATATGAAAAATGTAAGCTGGGCAGGCGTGGTGGTGTGCACCTGTAATCTCAGC